>CAEFZY010005696.1:0-21394 GCA_903066815.1 Brachyrhaphis roseni | reverse complement strand
TCACCAGCTAACAATCCAGTTCACCAGCTAACGATCCAGTTCACCAGCTAACGATCCAGTTCACCAGCTAACGATCCAGTTCACCAGCTAACGATCCGGTTCACCAGCTAACGATCCGGTTCACCAGCTAACGATCCGGTTCACCAGCTAACGATCCGGTTCACTAGCTAACGATCCGGTTCACTAGCTAACAATCCGGTTCACTAGCTAACAATCCGGTTCACTAGCTAACGATTCGGTTCACTAGCTAACAATCCGGTTCACTAGCTAACGATCCAGTTCACTAACTAACGATTCGGTTCACTAGCTAACGATTCGGTTCACTAGCTAACAATCCGGTTCACTAGCTAACGATCCAGTTCACTAACTAACGATTCGGTTCACTAGCTAACGATTCGGTTCACTAGCTAACAATCCGGTTCACTAGCTAACGATCCAGTTCACTAACTAACGATTCGGTTCACTAGCAGCAGCCGTTTCTCAACTTACAGCAAGGGAGTCAAACTCAGTTTCATTTTGGGCCAAATCAAAAATCTGAATGTCCTTAAAGGGCCGGTTGTGCCACAATGCATTGATAAAACCCATTAAACTGCTAATAAGAAGCTGTTTGTTTCAGCTTTAATTAAGTGTTTCTTAAATAATATTGAACATCTTTTCACATTGATCAATCCTCCAGGATTGTGTGATTGTTTCTGTATTTTTTTACAATCAAAATCACAGATGTTGTGGTGCTAATTTATAAATATTTGTATGGATTTGTACAATATTTGAATTAATGTAACTTTTTATTAATCACCTTATCAAATGTATCAGAAACCCAATGTCATTGATCAATTTTGAGAAAAATCTGCAGTAAAATCAGAAAAACAATGTGGCGATCCGATGATTTTGTGTGAATTTTGCAGATTTAAAAAAAAAACAAAAAACTGCAGGGACTTATTGACATAGTCTGGAGTATGGCGGGCCACATGGCGGGCCAGATTTGGCCCCTGGCCCTTGAGTTTGACACATGTGACTTAGAGTAAAATCCAGCTGCTTGGAGCTGCTTCTGGTTCAAAGTAAAAGGAGCCCTGACCAACATGGCTTAAGGTTTGTTTCCGGTTTCTCAAATTGGTGACTGTATGATGTTTATATGACTTTATGTTTTAGTGATACAAAGCTTTTTAAACTGCCTCGATTGATTGATTGATTAATTGATTGATAATCCAGCACATGGCGATAATCAGAGCCAGTACAGAGTGATGCCGTAGTGGTCCAGTTTCCTGTGATGCTGTCAGTAGAAACCAGTCCCATCCCAGTAAGACCAGAACCGAGCTCTGGCCCAGTTCTCTGAGGGTGTGATTATCTTCCCCCATAGTTCCCCTGCAGTGTGTGGATCGGACTCACCACCTGCCGGGTTGTGTTCCGGCTCTGCTCCGCCGCCGTCCCGCCGCCCTCCGCGCCGACACCCGGCGCCCGCGGGGCGTCCTGCTCCGCGCTGGGCTGCGGCTGCCGGTGCTTGCTGGCCCGCTTGGCCTTGTTCTGCAGCAGCCGCTGGTGCAGGCTGATGGTGTGCTGCCGGTCCAGCTCCAGCCGCTCCGGCGTGGCGCCGTCGTAGCGGGTTTCGCAGTTGTTGTGATGCTGCCGGAAGAGCTCGATCCTCCGGCGGAGCCGCTCCATCACCGCGCTGTGTCGCGGTGTAACAAAATCCGCCATCATCAATAAAGACCTGCAGTGAACTCCCGCCTCAGGTTTCGTCCATAAAATGCAGATTATGGCTCTCTGTCACTCTGGGCGTCTATACACCCCCCTGGCCCTTTACAAAGACTCCTGTGCTGGCTCCATGGAGGCGACCTTTGTCTCTAACGGCCTTCAGTCGCAGCGGCACTCACTGCCGGAGAGGAAAAGTAAGGTTTCTGGGTAAAATACCGTTCAGCCTCCTCATTTCAGTTGCTAAACATCAGCTCATTTAACTGGCTGAGCTACTGGAGCCACAGTCGCTGTAATGGTATTTAAAACCTGATGCTTTCTGGATAAAAACATCTCCAAAACAAACACCAAACTAACTCCCGACCAGCTACTGAAACTTAGCACATTCCTGCACCCCAAATCAGAGCCAAATATTCGGAAAACTCACACAAACTCAATGTCTTTGAGACCCGGGAACCAGCAGCCTCGGCCCGGACGCCGGGTTCTGTGTTGGAGGTGGTTTTCCACCCGCTGCGAGCGGCATTACCGCTCTCCAACTTAGCCCAAACTTTTATTTTGAGTCGGGAGTTAGCTTTGGTTAGCGAATAGGAACTAGGCGGCTGAAGTTGTCTTCCGATTCAGAGTAAAGGACTACTTCACAGTTTTTAAGGATTCTTTGATCATCTTAATACATTACAGGTTGAAATCCAGAACATACAGTGACCGGATCTGGACTAAATTACCACAAATAGTTTTAAACCGTTGGTTTAAAACTATTTAAAGAAAATTTTATTCAACTGTTTAAACTCACCCAAATAAAACAAATCTTGACGGATCACAAAAATAGTTTCAAGAAAAATGTCTTACAGTGTAGAATAATTTAGTTCATGCTAAGCCACTTCAAGACTTAAAGACAGTGGCTTTAAAGAAGGATCCAATCTAATATGATTAAGACAGCTTCAAATAGCTTATTATCCTCTTTTTATAAACACCAGACACGTTTTATAAATTACATAATCTGTTTTTTAATGAATATAGTAAGGCTTTATTCAGGTTTGGCCTTTAAATGTAGTGTTAATTCCAAACTAGATGTAACTAAAAGTATACCAGATTCCTTTAAAACTGTGAAATAGCCTTTTATTCAATTTACCATCCGGATGCCAACTTCGCCATGGTGAGCTAACTGTGAATCAAACTTCTAACTTCTAAAACAATAATTTTATAGAATGATTAAATCTACGGCTTTCACTTTTCTAAATACTGTATTTAAAAATGTAAGGTTTATCACACTTACTGTGAAAATGTAGCAATCCGCTCTCCCTACAGCATCTGTCCGGCGAACAGCAGCTGATCCTCCGCCTCCCTGTAGCCGTTAGCCGCTGTGTTATGGGTCGACGGGCCTGAAACATTTAAATAAATCCTCATACTTTAAATGACTTCGAATCACCGCAGCGGATATTCCTCCTTCTCTTTGACGGAGCCCGAGTCGGGAGTGAGCTATTCAGAGCGAGCCACAGCTCAGGCTAACCGCGTCCCTCCTCCCTCCTTCTATTGTTTCCCTGCGAACAGGCAGCTCTGTCCGGCCATCTTGGAAACTTTCTCTTTTCTTCCATCAGTGAGGAATGTTCCTGCTCCCGCCTCACCGCTGACTGACAGCCGAATCAGCCAATCAAAAACGGACATCGCCTCACTGCTGACAGACAGCTATGAGTAACCAATCATGGGCGAGTATTGCCTGTCGACGTGAGACGAACAGCAGAGCCAATCAGAGCGCAGCTGATCTGCAACCAGCTCGTGTATTTTAAACTAAATTTTACTTGTCAGACTTGAATTAGCAGAAATCTCATGAATTTTGGAAGATTTTTTAAATATTAAAACAGAAAATATCACTATGGAATAATACTGGTTATTTATTTCATTAAAATTACATACAATTCCCAAATATTCATTTTTATTTATAAAGGTGCTTGTTTAATTAAAAACAGTTGGAGAACAATATTCTTATTCCTCTATGAATGCATAACAACTTTCTACTGCTCAAAAACAACTTTTAAAATAAATTGTAATTATTTACATTTGAGAAAAATGCTGCACTGATAACTATTTGTATTTAAGTAAAAATGTATCGAGTAGAGGGCGAATTGGTCCAAAATATTGATATCGATACCAACTTGATGTCAGTATCAGATCAATACTTTAGTTTCAGATTCAGTCTTGAAATGTTATTCTTTTTTTGTGTCACAGCTTCTCATTTGCTCTTAAATAATTTATTTTTACTTTATTAAGATATGCACACAATTGTTTTTTAAATCATGTTAATATCTGACATATTTTGTCAATACCTATAAACTTAGTCAAAAATTAACCTTAGATTGTAACTAAATAAAACAAAAAAACAGTAAAGATCAGAAGTTTAATTTATTAACCGATATATATATATATATATATATATATATATATATCAGTATTGGTATCAATATTGGTGATACTGTCCCTCCACTACTTATCAAATTAATGGTACTTTTACTCGATAACTTTCATACTGTTTCCAGCTCTGAATAAACAAACTGCAGCCGTTGGGTCTGTTTCCATTCAGCCATTTTTATTCATCAAAACAAACATTTGCTTCACCGACATCAGGCCCTTCATCACAGTGTTTCATTCACAGCTGGGCTTTCTGCTGCCGGTCGTGCCAAACCGCCAGAGGAAGTAAAAACGCAGCAGATACAGTGTTCAGCTCACAGTCGGAGCGCGGTCAGCCCCCAAACTCACCGTCCAGATCAACCCACGGACCGGCCAATCCCAGCGGGCGTTCACAAACCAGGCCGCCCGCCGGGACTTGAGAAACCCCCAGCGGGAAACTGTTTGGCTGTGAACCCCCCCTCACATGATCAACCTCAAGAAAATCCTGATTTTTACATCTTTTAACAAGAAAACAATATATTCTAAACACAAAAACAGAAGTTTGACCAAAAAAAGTGAAATTAAATCATCTTTAGACATTTGCTCCATGATTTCTATATAAGCCTGAAGACTGGGGAGGACCTCTGGGACTTCAAAATATTTAAACTTCTACAAAAAACTTGTTAGAAAACATCAGAAACTATTGTCCCTCAGAGTTTAAGCAAAAGCAAAGAGGAGTCAGAGGAAACGCTTTGTAAAAAAAATCATTAAATCCAGTTCAACTGCACAGGAATAACCAATGAAACGCCAGCCAGCTCAGGCTAATTCGTCTGCTGCAGGTCGCATACTGACTACCGAGAGCTACTTCACAGAACTCCACTGAAAATGATTCCTTTAAGGCAGTGCTTCCCAATTCCAGTCCTCATGTCCCTGCCCTGCATGTTTTAGGTGTTTCCCTTCTGCCACACACCTGGATTGAATATGTGGCTGATTAACAGGCTTCTGCAGCACTTGATGGTTATGCAATCATTTGAATCAGCTGCTCTGGAATAGAGGTACATCTAAAACATGCAGGGCAGGAGGCCCTGAGGACTGGAATTGGGAAGCACTGCTTTAAGGCACAGGTGTCAAACTCCAGTCTTAAAGGGCCGGTTGTCCTGCGACTTTTAGATGTGCCTCTGCTGCACCACCTGAACAAAATAATTAGGTCATTAAGGCTCTGGAGAACTGATCTGCACCAGGAGGAGGCGATGAAGCCGTTTCATTCCAGTGTTTTGTACCTGTGGCTCATCTAAAACCTGCAGGACACCTGGAGGACTGGAGTTTGACACTCCTGCTTTAAGGGAATGATTACAGAGCAGGACTTTATTGTTTCTGACAGATTATCAGGATTTTTCTCATTTGGTTCCATTTTTATTTCAAGTTGTGCAGTGATTGGCTGAAACAGAGAGGTTATGTGTGACATCATGATGAAATCAACAGGAAGCTCAGGAGCAACAATGGAGACTTTAGCACCACCTCTGGTAGTTGGCAGGACAAGACACCTGAGGGTCTGACATTTAAATATGTCAAAACTTGAAACATATATTTAAATATAGAACTATGTGTGCCTCAATTATATGTGGGTGATTTAATTTCACAAACTAGATTTGATGATTTAATAAATTATTTCATGTTCCTGTTCTGAACCACATCAATAAACAGTCAAATGCAGTGGGCGGGATTAAGGCAAACTGACATCCGATTGGCTCCTTCAAACAGCAAGTCAACTTCTGCCCAGTTAACTGAAACTCTGAGGTCGATATTTTGGAAATAAATAAATTGAAAATTATTTACTACAAACCCTGGAGGAGAAACTGCAGCCTCTACTTTTGTGGTTTGAAATATTGCTGATAAATTCAGCAGCGCTCACTGTGGTCAGGCAGGATCACCGTTAGCCCCGCCTGCTAGCTAGCAGTGGCTAACAGTCTGTGGTGAATGTATTAGCGATATCTCAGACCAAACTACACATATGGGGCAGAAGTTTCTCAGCCAGAGTTTGTAATAAGTAAATAAACAATTTAATTATTAGTAAAATCATTTCCACAATTAAAGTGAAAATTTCGAGCCGAGAGCCAGAGGTAGCTGGGAAGTTGTTTACTGATTGGCTGACATCAGACATCAGGGTCGCAGCTTAATCCCGCCCACTGAGTGTGACGGGTAAAACTGACAGTGTAAGTTAAGTCATGATGTGTTTCAGAGTACGAACATGAAATAATAAAATAATTTAATTGAGGCACATATAATTCAAATATTTAATCTTTGTTGCATTTATTTCCAATTTTTAAAAATTAATGATATATTAATGACATTTTATCATGATTATTTCAGCAGTTAATTTAAAGTGTAATAGAAAGGGGGCGGGGCCTCTGTGGTGCTGAGCTGGAGGAGGCAGGTGAGCCAAACATCCAGGTGTTTCCTGTCTGACCCACCGACGGCAGACAGTGTTTCAGGAAGAAGCTAACAGACAGCTAGCGCTCTAGCGCTGACAGGACAACAGACATGGAGAAAAGTCGGAGTGTTCCCAGTTTAAGCCTCCTCCAGCTGCTAAGCTCTGGCTTTATTAGGCAGCTAGCAGGCTAACACTGAAGCGCTACGGTTAGCGGTTAGTAGTTGGTTATCTGTGGGCCGGTTGGTCAGCCGCCCGTCCAGTCCAGCGGGGCGACCATCTTCCTGTCAACAGGCTGCTGATTGGAGGAGCAGACAGAACGTCGCCCCCTGCAGGTCGGAATGATGCAGGAAGTTTTAGTGAATCTCAGTTAAGCTCTAAAACAAAACGTCCAAAACCGGATCGAGCTGGAATCGTCATCAAATTTCTGTCAGCTTCGCTGCTTTTACCGGATCCGTTCAGGCTTCGTGGCCTCAGGAAGGAGGAAGAGGAGGAAGACGAGGGGGAGGGAGGATGGTCAGGAGGTCAGGGTTCAGAGCTATCAGTCCTTTCTGAGCTTCCTACTCCTGGGAGATCTCCGCAGAATATCGTCTTCTCTCTGTGGATCAGAACAAAATCACCATTTAATTATTTCACTATATTTAACTGGAAAATAAAATAAAAGTTTTATAAACAGTTTTTACCCCAAATTACTGAAACATTTCCAAAACATTCTCCCACAGAGAGTCGAAGTACTTTTTAATCTCAGAACCAGAACCCAGGAGGAAAACTGTCAGCCGGGTTGCCATCAAAGTTTTTGCTTTAGGCACATTTTTAATTATTGAGTTGGAAAACGATACAAACAGCAAAAATGAAGGAAAAAAAAAAAACCCGAACTAAACTTTGTAAAGAAAAGTTTTTGCACTGGCTTGAGGCAAACAGGTTAGCTGAACGGTGCCATCTACTGGTGGCTCTGAGCCACAAGAACAAAAAAAATATCTTTCCACTTCCTGTTTATTCCAGCCTCACGTTGGCACCGATTAAATCCCGTTCTAAGTTTCCGGGTGGATTTGCTCCAAACAAGCAGACAGAAACATCTTCCAGATTAAAGCCTGATGCTAAACTGGACCTCAGCTCAGCTAATCTGCCCGGCAACAGCTCCAGGTTGATGGTTACACTGTAATTAGTGATGCTGCGGGCCAGGCCTGCCGTTAAACCAGAAAGTTTCAGACTGAATGCTGCGGTTCCTCCTGGTTTTATCACACCAGAACCAGCAGAACCCATTCAACATGAACGCAGTTCTTCCTCACCTCTTCTGTCGAGGCCTCCTTCTCTCCCTCCTCTTCCTCAGCAGCAGCCTCTTCTTCATCACTCTTGTCCTCTGCAATTGGAGGAAAATAAACCAAACGGTTACCGAACCAGAACTGGGGGACGATCAGAACCGGGTCAGTGAGAGAGCTAACCCACCTGGACTGCTCTTCGCCTCCTCAGCCTTATCCTCTTCCTCCTCATCCTCCTTCACGTCAGGCTGAGGTTCATCTGTCTTCTTGTATTCAGCTGCTGGAGTCTTCTTCTCCTGCAGAAAAACAGATTCATGAAGTTTTCATCAGGAAGAGCTGTCCATAAGTCGCTCTTCATCAGCACTACCGCTACGTCACAACAAGCTAGGCTAGGAGGAAGAGGAGGAGTCACCGGCTGGAGGCGTCCGGCTCCCTTCAGCTCCTCCTGTAAGCTGGTGAGACTGAGCGAGTCCTGAGCCGAGCCGGAGGAGCTCTGTGGACACCCACCACCATCATCATCACAGATTACAATGTCACTACAGACACGTTGCAGTGTGACGTCACAAAAAAGCTGCTAGCTAACAATGGCTAGCTTTGGTTTCAGCTGTCAACATGATGCTCTAAATCTTAAATGTGCGTCTGATATAAAAAGAAAAAGACAGTGCTTTGCTAGTAATTGTCAATATTACAAAAAACAATAAGGGAGAGAGAAGTAGGTCAGCTATGCTAGCTTGACTGTGACAACCTTAACTTGTAGCTTTGCTGCAGAATTGAGTGTTTCGGTTCAGTTAAAAAAATAAGAAAAAACAAAGAATAAAAAATAAGGCGACCTAAACACCAACTCTGACAGATCATCAGTAGAGTAGGTGTTTAGATTAGCTAATCAACCACCACTCTGCTAGATTAGCTATTAGCAGTGGTAGCTAATAGTAGCGGTAGCTAACCTGCCACAGCAATCACTTATTAATAATCGCAAATAAACATCAAGCCTGTAAACATAAAACTGTAACTGACTGAATGTTCTGCTCTTTGTGTGGGAAATGTTTGTATTTTGATGGTGAATCCTGAAACATTATTGGCGCTGTTAGTCGATTGCCATGGTAACGAGTCTGCATGTAGAGTAGCCGACGCACAGCGAGGAAAAAAGAATCCAGCAGTTTGAAATTATGTTTTGATGGTTTTTCTGCGTTATTTTTCCCTTTGCGTGGCGCTCTGGATTAATAGTGTCTTCATCTCCAGGTTTTATTTTGTTAGCAGTTCTGCAGGCAGCGCCGCTACGGATGGAAACTAATAGTAGAGACCATTTGCCCTCCTGCCTTGTTCACAAAACAACACACACTGTGTCTGTAGTGAAGCACAATGAGGGTATAAGCTCCAATTTCAGGAAAACATTTTAAATAAAAACAACAAAATAAATAAACTGAAGGTGTGCTGCTGCAGTGCTTCGTAATCATAATCATCATCAAGGAGCTCCAGGATCCTGCTAGAAGATGATTGGCTACAATAATCGCCTGAAGCTTTGGAGAAATCCTCCCATCTTTCTTCCTTCAGAGAAGTTGGAGGTTCTGTGTGTGTGTGTGTGTGTGTGTGGTACCTTGCCCGTGCAGCAGAAGACGATGATTAGGACGAGAGGAAGAGCCACAGTGAGCACGTAGACGATCCAGAGCCAGGGTCGCTCCTCTGCAGCAGTTAGCATCTGGGCTGCCAGACCCGGCTGAGAACCAAACATGGATCCACTTAATTCACACACATTCCTGTCTTTATGCCTCAGCAGAGCACGGTCTGAAGGACCCTGAGGTTTCTGCATTTATCACCAAAACCCCATGAAGTGGTTTTATTCAAACTACCAGAAACTCTGCAAAACTTTATGTGACCAACAGGAGAGAAGTGGAAAATACCAACATGTGTTTTAGAATGGCCTAGACAAAGTCAGAGCTGAATACACCTGAGAATCTGGGACATGAAAACTGATCCACTGGAGATTTGCAGCCAGAGTTGGTTCTACTGAGAACTGCTGGATATAAAAACACGCCACACTTTTCAGATTTTTAAAATCTGTAAACAGCTTGAAAGCCATAAATAATTTTCTCTCCACTTTAAAGTTGTGTTGCTCCGTCACATAAAATCCCAATAAAACACATGAAGTGTGTGGATGGACCATGATGCAGATTAGAAAGTTCGAAGGGTGTGTATAATTTCACAGCTTTGCTGCAGGTCAGATGTTTACTAAAATCTGAACGATTCAGCATCGTTTCCTCTGATCTAAAGGAGAAAAACAAACCAAAGAGTTTCTGCAGAACTAAGGCCAACTGACACATTTATTTCTGCTTCATCCAGAGTTTAAAACAACAGGAGGGAGAAAAAGGAACCAAAGACTCTTGTCATGAACAAATGAATCAGTCAGTCAGTGAATGAGTCGATCTGAACAATGAGAGAAGAAATCGTCCAGCAGACATTTTGTTTCCAGATTTGTTCTTGATGGACTCACCTCAGCAGCGCCCTCCGCTGCCTTCTTCAGCCCCCAGCTGTCGGCGGCCCAGCGCTCGGCCGTGTTGCGGTCGTTGGTGATGAAGAAGTTGTCAAAGAAGATGTCAGAGGTCATGGACCAGAGCTCGAGCCCCAGAGCGCTGAACGGCGTCATCTTGAATGGCTGCAGGTCCTCGAAGTAATCCGGGTTGGGAATCTTCCTCGGCTTCCAGATCCCCTGACAAAGCAGCAGAGTTAATATTTCAGGAAAATATTCCACATGCAGATACAAAGAACCCGAACTTAGCACAGATGTTTTGAGTGACTAGCTTTGTTGAAAAACTACCGTTCACCATTAATGACAGTCAAGATGGCCGCCATGGTCAACAAGGAAAATTTATTTTTGCACTAAAATTGCCAATACTTGTCACAGATTAAGACTTTTGGTGTTAAATCAGATGTAATTGGATCAGCAAATATCTGATTTGTGGATATCTTTTTTAATTTATTTATTTTTTAAAATGGCCAACATGGAAAAGTTATTTTTGAACTAAAATCAACAATTACATAAATGTGTTCGGTATCAGATTATAGCCAACATATGTTGAACCATAAAAATGTCATATTTTCTTGACCTTGTGTTTCCTTGTCCTGGTGTACATTTTTCAAAATGGCCGCCGCTAACAGTTTAGCGTTGGCAGAAGCTAACGCTAAACTGCTAAGTATTTAAAAACATTAGCAGAAGCTAATGGTTAACTGGTAAATGCATAAAACTATAAGAAACTAGCGCTGACCTTTGCGCCACATCTTCTCCTTCCAGTTGGGGACTGGTGTGAGAATCGCTAACAGCAACGTTCTCAGTTTCTGATTTTGTTACATATTACTACTTTATGAATAGGACGGCCAAATCCAAAAACGTATGATGTGACATAAAGATCATCCAAGTCATGAAAATGGGGAGCATTTTATGGCATTAACTGGTTTAAAAGGCTCAAACACGGAAGCCATCTTGAAAAATTTGGATATCCGTAGTTGAAAGATTTCCACAGTAATATGGTGCACTAAAAAACACCGTCAGAACCACTTACAGGAACCGGACCGAGCCTGTCTCAGAGTATCAGAACCCACCTGGTAGTTGGGGTTGTCCACCATAGGGGGCTTCCACTTGCCCTTGTAACTGGGGTTGTCAATCATCGGCCGCTTCCAGGGGCCGCAGCCGGGGGCGCTCTCACAGGCGGGGTTGGGGACCTGAGGTGCCTCCCATTCTCCGTCCATGTCCTCATCCCTGCAGGAGATAGAACCGTCACGGCTGCCAAACGGGGAGGAGTGTCAGCGGTTCAGGTTGCCATGGTGACTCACCAGTCGTCGGGTTTGATGGCATCGGGGTCTCCGATGTACTCTGCCTCATCGTCCAACCAGCCGTCCGGTTTCATGGCGTCTTCATCAGGAATCTGAGCAGGAGCGTCCTCGTCCCTAAGAAGAAACATCATGAGCGACGGCTAACGAAGCTAACAGCCTTCATCACGTCGTTAGACACTTCTCTTCAGCTATGCTGGTTCACACGGCTAGCTTAGCTGATGCTAACAGCCTTACTCCTGCCTGTGGGACTTCGCTTAGATCAACTCTCTTCTGCGTTGATTTTCTTTTCTTCAGGACTCTTGGTACGCAAAATAAATCTTACTTCCTGGTATGTCTCAGAGATCTGGACTCGGATCTTAGATTTTCTCCCCCGGAATAAGTTTTCATATCAAAAAATCTCTTTTATGCAAATGATACTGTGCTGCACATGTATAATTTCATGATGAACATGAAGATTGTCTATGTATTTTGTCAGAACCCATGTAGCGTCCAAACACAGAAACAAAGCTTATCAAACTAAATTATGAGCTTTCAGGACTCTGGATGAGCAAATTAATTAGATCTGCTTTACGTAATCAATTTTAGCCAATGTAACCATGGTAACTGCACACAGAAGAAGAAAAGGTGACGCAACAGCAGATTCTGACCAGTCTTCGGGTTTCACGGCGTCGGGGTCCTGGATCTTTGGCCTCTCGTCCCAGTCCTCCGGTTTGTGGTCGTCAGGATCCTCAATCTCAGCAGGAGGGTTGACGGGGGGCGTCATGTCCTTCAGCAGGTTGCCGCTATTCACCACGGTCAGATCCACCAGAACCTCAAAGCTGTTGTCGGCGTTCACCACTGGGGGGCGTCAGAGCACAGTTACACTCTCAGAACTGTGTGTGTGTGTATACTTGTTTAGCTAGAGCGTGAGGACTCACTCTTAACCTCTGACATTGTGAGGACATTTTGCCATGTACACACATGTTCTTAATCTTGAATTAAGAACATTCTTAATCTTGAATTTGTGAAATATGTAATTTCACAAATTCTGAATTAAATTTAAGACCTGTATCATGACAGAACTGTACAAAAAAAATCTACATAATCTTTATTTCAGATGGATACACATCTTAAATGCAATATTCTTGTGTACAGATTTGCGTTTGTGCATACCGTAAATTCTGGACTACAGAGCACACCTGATTAAAAACTGCATGCTCTAATTTTGCAAAGAAAATAAATTTTGTACTTGTGTAGGCTACACCGGATTTTAAGGTGTCCCACGTTGCAACGTGCGATACTTACAAAGATATTACATATGAGGGTTTTTGAAATTGTGCTTTTGATTTGTGAAAGTGCTCTTAATTTATTGTACAATTTCAGTGGACCTCTGAGAACTACTTGGTGTGCTGTTACGAGGCAAAATGTTTTTACTGGCATAAAACATTTTGCATTAGCTGCACCTTATTATAGGCCGCAGTATTCGAAGCGTGGGGAAAATGTAGTGGCTTATAGTCCGGAATTTACGGTAGCTATTTCTTGTCTGTGCATTTTATTTTTTGATGTATTTTGTGTATTTGTGGGCGTTTCTGTCTTTGTGACTGAAGAAAATGAATCTGCATGCCTCCGAATTAAAGGCCTACAGATTCTTGTATGCAAGATACAGATACAAGAATCTGTAGGCCTTTAATATAGATTAAAGACACACAGCCTTTAATCTGTATTAAAGAAAATATAGATTATTGTCTATATTATCAAGAATATAAAGTTTTACATCTGAGAATTTAAAACTTTTTAAGGACACAAAGACACCCTGTCAAAGCAAGTCCACATAAGTGCAGTGAGAGAGGAGTGTGTGTGTGTGTGTGTGTGTGTGTAAGGTGGCGTACCCAGGGTGTACAGGTGAGTCTTCTTGTCGGTAAAGTAGGACCGTAGGTCGGCGTCGGGTTTCTTGGCGTGCTTCTCCTCGTACTGCCCGGTTTTGGGATTCTTGTGCCTGAAGATGAAGTGCAGCTTGTAATCTTCTCCGCACTTATCGGGTCCAAACATGATGGTGTACGCCGTCTTGTCCACAAATTGGTCCTGCAGGAGCAGAGATATTAGTGAGATTGAAACCCATTAGGACCGGCGCCACCACCGTCTCTTCGGCGGTGAACCCGATACTGACCAGGTCCAGGCCGGGCGTCTCGCTCAGCAGCTTCACGTAGGCGCCGCCGCAGTCGATCCCGGACTGGAAGTTCACCTCGTACCTGGACACAAACACCTGTCAGCGGGTTCTGGCAGGACGGAGCAACGATTCTGGTTCTGATCGGTTCTTACTGGATGACGAGGGGCATGGAATCGAAGGTGAAAGGTCGCAGCAGTGGGGCGGAAATGGCGTGATGTTTGGCTCTAGACTTCAGGACCAAACCTTTATCGCCGGGCAGCTTGGTGTCCTTCATCTCCTCTACGGCCCATTTACCTGTCCAAACACCATCATCATCATCATTACCAACCAATTACCAACCAATCAGAGGACGTCGTCTCATCCGGTACCAACAGTCTGATCCCGACCCAGAAACAAACGGACATACCATCGTACTTTGCGATCTCTTCATCTGCGTCATCTTTCTTCGCCTTGGACAGAACCCACCTGGAACCAAAACAAACCGGGTCAAGGAGAGCTATCAGGTTTGGATCAGAACCAACCAGGTCCAGATCAGAATCAACCGGGTCAATAAGAAATACAGAGTTCGGATCAGAACCAGTCGCTTCTTTAGTGGTTTTCCAATCATTTTGATCACTCAGAGCACCCATTCACACTCACACATTCATACACCGATATGCAGATCGGTAGGCAACCTGGGGACAAGTGTCATGTGGCAGGAGGAATCGAACCTACAACCTTACGATCACAAGATGACTACTCTACCCACAGAAACCTCTTCGTCTGTATCGGCTCTTGCGGTCCGGTTCAACCAACTGGATCAGAACAGAACCAGGTCAGGTGTGTGCGCTCACCCGTCCAGGGTCCCCCGGTCAAACGACTCGGCGAAGAAATGTTCCCCCATCGGTTCTGGAGCCTTGTAGGTCACCTGAACAAAGAGGAACCGCACGTCCATTAGATTGTGACTGGCCGGACCTCAAGGGTCCAAACCGTCGGTAACCACGGCAACAGCACCCGGCAGTTCACCTTAGGCGCAGCGGGGGCTTTTGGTGCGGGCGGGGCTTCTTCATCCCCGTCCAGCTCGTCGCCGTCCTCGGTTCCAGCCAGGTCCAGGTCCAGGTCCAGGTCGTCCTCCACGTCCGCGTCTTCGTCCTGGTCCTGGGCCCGGCAGGCGGGCGCCAGGCCAAGGCAGAGCAGGCCCACCGCCAGCAGAACGAACAGCAGCGCCTTCTGATGCATGGTCTGCAGACAAGCACAACATGATGCAGCGCTCCGTCGCCATGGAGACCAGCCAACCCCACAGGACGGGCCGCCTTAATGAGATTACACCCTGTGGGATTACTGCACACACACACACCCACACCGGTGTTTACAGTCATTAAGTGGGAAAGCTAAGTGGGCGGAGCCATGAGTCGGAGGGGCGTGGCCAAGAGTAATCTGCAGTGACTGCTTTAAAAAGCTTCTAGAAAATAAATTCAGGGTTTCATCCTTTGTTTTAACATCAGTTTCAGTAACATTTTTTTCATGATAATTTAACTTTTATTTTTATTAATCGTTTTTAATTAACATCAGTTTCACATTATTTTAGTAACAAGAGCAGATTGGGTTTTTTTAATATAATGGTGAGGTAAACATTTAGCCCTCCTTACCTGGAAACACCTGAATAATTTCTGCTGTTAGCTATCAAAACCATGTGATTTGACAATCAGCTAGCTTGCTGTTACTATAGTTACAACAGTGAGCCGGTGAAGCTGAATAAACAAAGTAGGATGCCACAGAAATAACCAAGCAATATTTAAACAAGAGATACTAAAAAAAAAATATTTAATCTGGTTTAACAGCAGCATGGAGGCATGTACATATAAAGATATTTATAAAAAGAAAACAAACCAACAAAAATTAGGAATATACTTTACAGAAAATACATAAAGATACTGTGCAACAAACTATTAAAGTACATAACGCAAAATGTACGAAAACTCTTCTGCCAACTTAGCCACTTTTTCAAAAAAAAAGAGGAAATTTAGCGACTTTAATGGTGACAGCATCGAGTTCTGCCATGTTTCGCCACCAGGGGCGCCCCTTTATTAGCGGGACTTCTCGGCGATTCAACTGTTCGGCCTACAGAGGGCACCACTGAGGCGGTTTGAGGTCAAATAAAGCAGAATTAAACAAATTTACAGGAAAATGTAAAAAATCTGACAGAAAATAGATGAACAGGAAGATTTATAGTCAGATTACCAGAGAGTTGCACTTTAAACGTCATCAGATGGTTTTAATAACCGCTGCTGCAGAAATGGATCCGTCATCTACTGGAGGAGCCATTTGGACCAGTTCAGAACCGGCTCTAAACCAGAACAAGAACCATTCTAGGTTCTGGTTCCTGACCAGAGACGGGTCAGAGCAGCAGCTCGTTGCCGAGCAGAGCGTGGCTTCCCTCCTGTAAGGAGGTTACCGTAGCAACCTGCTCTGCTTCCTGTTGCCTAACGAGATTCCAGCCGCTGGCTCTGATTGGCCGGTAAATCAGACGCCTAATCCCAATCCAGAGCGCCCAGGAGGCGGGACTTCTCCACTAATCCGATGTCAGAGTCAGCAGGACCTGCTCCAAACTGGGTTCTAACTGGTTTCTGACTGGTGCCAATTGGCTCCAACTGGTCCTAATTAATTGCAACTGGTTCTGACTGGGTTTTACTGGTTCTAGCTGGTCCTGGGATGTTTATCACTGCTGACTGTCGGCGGTACTGAACTCATTCAGTCCTGATCCGATCCAGAGTTCAGACGGCTGAGGCTAACCGTCACCCAGCAGGTCCGACTGGTTCCGACCGGTTTCTGTTTGAACAGAAACAGAGCGGCTCCCTGCAGCCGGCATGGAGGAGAAATCCAGAAAAACAGCTTTTCGTGTCCAGTAAACGTTTCCGTTTAATTCATCACACCCGCCTTCAAAATAAAAGCACAGCAAACTCAATCAGAACGAACTGATTCATCATCGACCCGGTCTGGTCCAGAAGAATCATCAGAACCTCAGGTTTTACTCTCATTTATGGGTAAAAATATCAACAAACATCTGACTTACGTTTTTATTAAAGCTACAAATTAATATTTAAACCTCGAATCTTTGATGTTTCACTCGTTTAACTTTCCTTCTGGTTCTGCTCAGTTTAAAATGAAATTATGTTCATATCAGCATCTCTGTTCTGCTGCAGCAAGACGTCCAAACACCAGTAGATACTGGTTCTGGACCAGCAGCAGATACCAGAATCATCAGAACCGGCTTAACCAATGGTGTCCAAAGTGTGGCGCGGGGGCCGTTTGCGGCCCAGGGAATAATTTTATGTGGCCCTGACTGCAGATTAAGGATGGCATAAAGTTGATGAACGTTTTATACATTTTTAGAAAGAGATCTTCTGAAATGGAAAATGTTTGGAATAATAAAGTATTTTTTTCTTATCAGCCATGTTTGATTTTAATATCACTGAAGTTTTTTCCATAAGATTTTTGCATCCAGTTATTAAATATAAGTAAAGACAGAGAAGATTTTAGAAGAATGTTCTGGTTTAGTTTAAATTAAAAATATTTTCTAAAACAAAAAACATTCAACCAAAATAAACCCGAAACTTTTTATTAAAGAAAACATCTGGTCTATTTTCTGCAATAAATTATTTTTGTTTTATTAAAACTTTGCATATTAAAGATTTACAATATTTTGTTTATTTTGGGATAATGAGCAAAAAGTTGGTCTGAATATTTGTCATTTACAGTTTAGGAATTAAACATCAACCTGACAAAGTTTTCCATTCACTGCTCAGATCATCATCCTGAGGACGGACCCAAAAGAACCAGAGAGCAGAAAAACGGGCCGGACCAGAACCAGAAAGAGGAAAAACAGACCAGGATTTAAACTTTATGTTGAATCAAAAATAGAACATATTTCAATTCTGCCATTTGAAACAGAACCTCAAGGTCCAGTTTGTCCAGAACCAATCAGAAATCTACTGGGAGTGGCGTATCCGTCTGCTCTCTGATTGGTCAGAAACCAGGAAGTCCTCCAGCAATGGGAAACTGAAACATTCTGGAGGAAAAACTGGAAAAATCCTCAAAGTTAGACTGGGAAAACTGGGAGATGGACCAGGATGAGAACTGGGTTGAGAAGTCCAGCTTCCTGTGACCCAGTTAGAGTTTGTTGATGGCTCTGATGGACGGACTGGAGATATGTAGGTCCAGACAAAACCAGGTTTATTTACTACTGAAACTGATACACTGGATGAATATAATAATAATAAAAACATTTCGTACAAATATCTGAAAAACTGCAGAAATTACTGTAAATTTTAGGACAAATATTCAGTTTTCAGGTCCAATTTATTTATGTTTTTATTGCAACAAAGTAATCCTCACTTTAAAACAGGTTAGATTCAAGGTTTTTGGCAAATTTAATTGATTTATTTTTTAAATTTGGCTTAGTTTTGTAGTTTAATTCCCATTTTCAGTTGTAAGATGCACTGGGCTTCCTGACTGCAGAAAATGTCTGGTACCAGTTCACTCAATTCATTCATTCATTTATTTTGACCACCAAAACCTAAAATGCTTAATAAATGCTGTTTGTTGAGCAGTTTGCAGAACTATCCTAACCTGACATTTAAATGAACAATGTCCTTATTATTATTCTAATCATATTTTACACCAAATTGTACTGGTTTTCAACTTCTAGGCTCCTTTATGTGAATATTAATGAACAGAAAACAAATATTCTGTTTATTACAGAGACTTAAACTCCTCTAGCTTTTTAATTGAATCTTTAAAGTTAAAGTCCAGTTTAAGCCTCAGGTCACATCCAGCCGAGCAGCTCCGGTTTTTCTGGATGTTTCAGCCTGTATTTAAACTCCAACCCGGCTCACAGAGCTGCTTTTTAGTCAGATTAAACAGTTTCTGAATGATTCTGGGAGTATTTTGCGGTGAAAAGCCTCCAGCGGACCGAGCTAGCAGGCGGTCCGAGTTCATTAGCCCAGCTAGCCGCTCCGCTCCGACCCGCTACCGCTCCGTTTACCCTCCAGAACCCGCACACAGGGCGCTACCTCCAGCCTCACATCCAGAATCAACCCGCTCCTCTCCGGAAAAAGCCGCATTTTTCTGTGTTTTCCAGTAAAAAAAAAGCAAATTTATCGTTTTCCTTACTCACCTCAAGCCCCGTGATGTGACCGCCTGAAAACTAGTGAGGAGGGTCACGTGGGAGAATCACAGGGAGATCGCCGCCTTCGCTGGACGCTGATTGGCCAGCCGGATCCAGGGTCAGACGTTTCCTGTCAAATGGCAGCCGCTCATTGGTTGCAGGAAAATCTCTGTCGGACAGCCCGTCTTAGAGCTGAACCTCGTGGACGGCGATGATTGGCGCAGCTGTCACAGGAAATGTGCGCTGATTGGCTGTAGTAAGTCTTTCGAAACCTGAAAAATGTCTGAGACTGAAACTGATTTTATGGTAAAATATCATTAATCGAAAATCAATATTCAGGTTTGTTTTTTAGCAGCAGGAAGCCTTTATTACCGCTATGAGTTCCACGTTATAAGCGGCGGCTTACAGAGCGGTCTGGGATGGACTTACTGCTTATTTTGGAAAATAAAACGTATATTTTCATATTAAAACCTAAAAATCACAAACATTTTTAAAGCCAAGTGGAAATTTGGTCTTTATTTTAATGTAAAAATATGAGACTGAAATAGAAGCAATTTTTTCATTTGTTGTGGTTGATAACTGTTGAAGAACATTTTTAATTTAGTTTTTTATATTTGAAATATTAAAAACATAAGAACTCTGTTTCAAAAGCAAAAAACTACGTTTTTTTCACATTACCATAATTTAATTATATGTAGTTTATTGACATAGCACCAAATGGAAATTAATAACGCTGTCAACTCAAGACACTTTACAAAAAAAGTCATTTCAATCCAATCACCCATTTGTTCCAATTAATCCTATTTATAAATCAATACCTGATTCATTTCTGCCCATATTTAAACTTCCTTCAGTAGCATTACTGTGTCTCATCTTAAGCCAGTAACCACTTACTGGAGAATCATAAAATATTAGAAAGTATGACCAAATATACACAGAAACTCGTTGAAACCTCATACCTCAGAAAATGACCCTCCTCTCTCTCCGTAGTAAAATCTCTTCAGTTTTCACATTATTATTTAGTTAATTCCTTCAGAACTTCCAGGCATTTTATATTAAAAGGATTTTTAAATGTTTTGGAGGCCAGCCACCAACATTTGGAGTTATAAATGAAATGTTCACTAAGAAATAAAAATAAAAAACAGTTTTTGTGACTCTCAACCACAGATTTCATTTTTTACAATGTTTTAAATGCCAAAAGAAAATGAAGCCAATTAAAATTTCTCCTTGTCTTAGTTTTTTTAATTCAGTTGGCAGAATATTTAAACCTCAACATTTGGAACATGTGACATTATTATGACTGCTTTTATGATCTTCCTGAATTTAATTAATAACTATGTCTGTGATAAAAACAAACAAGCATCGTTATAAGCATTTGGTTGACTGAAGGAACACAGAAACTCTGAGATAAAAATTAAAATAACACATCTCAGAGTTTGGATCAGAACTGTTTGGTTGTGATCCACAAAAATTCTAATACACAAATGGACAAATGAAATAAAACGAAATAAATATTAAAAATTTTAAATGAAGAGCTAATTTTGCTAGTCATTAATAATCTGGATTTATGTTTTTGTTAAATTAAACTTGAGGTTTTTTATGTTTAGTTTGGAGCAGAACAGGAGCAGCTCAGACAGAAATGAATTATTTTTTATTTAACAACCTGCATGGCTGCAACTATTATTTTATTCTAACAAGTCATGATGCATTTTTATTATTCTGAGCTCATATTATTATCTGGTTCATTCTGGAGTAAACCAGAATAAACATCCGGTTTTAGGTGTTTTATCCCAGATTTTCCTGATCCTCTAAGTCACAGGTGTCAAACTGTGACTTAATGATTAAATGCTTTCAATCATTGAATGCTGACTGTGTTCAATCATTGTGCTTTAAGGTTTGTAACCGGTAGCAGACGTTTTACACATCACTGTGATTTGTATGTAAAAGCTGATTGGCCTTTAAGTGAACGGAGAAACAATCATCTGATGATCCTGATTTATAAATCTCTACTCAGCTCCAGCGTATTTAAGCTCTCTTGCATAGATCAGTTCTCATTCTTTACACTCTAATGACATTTTTCCTCTGCATGTTCCACGTGTTCGAACTGAAAAAGGGAATCAAACATTCAGTTGTTGCTCCTACAGCCTGGAATCAACTTCAGTCTGAACTCAAGATGTTGAAAATGTTTATTTGGATTTATTTAGAGCAGTTCTTAACTTATAAGGTTTTAAATGGATTAGCTCCTCCTTATCTTCGGGACCTTTTAAAATTCCAGTCTGTGTCCAGAACCCTACGTTCAAATAATCAACTATTACTGACAGTTCCTCGGACCCGACTCAAGAGGAAAGGAGATCGGGCTTTTTCTGTTGTTGCTCCAATTCTGTGGAACAATTTACCTTTCCAAATTAAATCTGCCCATAGCCTGGATCATTTTAAATCACTTCTTAAAACTTATTTTTATTCTTTGGCTTTTATTTGAAGCAGTGTCTGATACTCTGTTTTATCAATTAGTGTTATTG
>CAEFZY010005688.1:0-63684 GCA_903066815.1 Brachyrhaphis roseni | reverse complement strand
CACTCACACCTAGGGACAATTTAGAGAGACCAATTAACCTGACAGTCATGTTTTTGGACTGTGGGAGGAAGCCGGAGTACCCAAGTTATTGCATGTTAGGCAATACAATTTTTTACTTAAAAATTAAATGTTTGCATTTTCATATGCATTTCTAAGTGGATACATAAAAATCTGCACAACGTGACAATTTTTATTGTCTTTGTCAGAATAATTGATACAATACTTGATTACTAAAATAACTGAGCTGCAGCCCTAGATTTGTCACATTTAAGTGAGATTGATTGAAGAGTAAAAATGTCTAAGGGAGGGCAGGTTTGGAGATATAAAACCCAATCTTAGTCAAACTTGTAATTTCCTTTTTATTTTTTCAATACTGGATTGTAATATTTGTATTAAAATTGGACCAAACATTAACTGAAAAATGTTTGGTCTGGTAAAATATGGGCCTTTTGAATTTGATATTGATAGAAAAGTGATAGCCTCACACTTATATGAAATATTAAGTTTTAAAGAACTCGTAACCAGATTATTTCTATTTATATAGTAACAGTAAATCAACATGCCCTGAGTAAAATGGTGCTTGGATAGCTTCCTCCTGCTTCCGGGTTTTGCGTTTGTCACGGCGACGTCTTACGCACTAACGTTCAACGTACTTTCAGTTGGCGTATGATAACAATAAACAACCCCGAAACAAGAGAGACGCATCTCCCAGACTTGTCGCTGTAATTCGACAGAAACGAAACGAAAAGATGAGCCGAGGGAGCCACGCTCGCTTGGAGTGAGTCCTCTTCATGAAGCGGAGGAGCCTCGTTGGTCCTGACACACGGGAATTTTGTAGTTTTTGCGTGAAGCTCGGAGGAGAAGTGGAGTTACTGTTTGTCCCCTTCCTTAGCTCCTTGTAGCTAGCTGCGGCTCATTCCTGGTTCCTGAACACTTTGTTTCAGTCTGTTATGCAGTTTCCAGAGGACTGTAGCCGCACTCGTTCTCCTCCGCCACCTCTCTGCTCCCTCTCCCCGCACTCTCTGGCCCTATGTCTCGCTGGCTTTTCCCCTGGTCGGGCTCAATCAAGAAGCGGGCCTGTCGGTACCTTTTGCAGCACTACCTCGGTCACTTTCTGCAGGAGCGGCTGAGCCTGGACCAGCTCAGTTTGGACCTGTACAACGGCAGCGGTGACATCACGAATATCAACCTCGATGTGTGGGTGAGTTCACGTGAAGGAAGCAGCAGACGTCCTGTGTTGTTGTGGGACGCCTGCACTCTTGACTGTGTCGCAACTGCACTCCCGAGTTCAACAACAATCTCCAACGTCATGTTTTTAGCCTGGCTCCTGTTTCTTCGAGGAAATGCTTTCAGGAGAAACGCCTCACATCCCCTCCGGATTAGTGCTATCTTTTACTTTCAGAGATGGATGTATCTACCACATGCTCAACAAATGTCAATAGCTAATCTGAGGAGGCATTTTTTTTCTCTTTGTTTGCCCTTACCACATCCTTGTTTGTTGTTCCTCTTTATTTGACCTTTTTACAGGCGGTCAATGAGCTCCTGGAGTCTCTCGGGGCTCCCCTGGAGATGGTGGACGGCTTTGTGGGAAGTATACAGGTGACCATCCCCTGGCAGGCTCTCCTGACTGATCATTGCACCTTAGAAGTTTCTGGTCTTCAGATAACATGTCGACCCAAGTACCGAACCAGTAAGTTTAACCTTCAAGTTTCCTTTCAGGTCTACACATGATCCAACTGCTTATATGCAATGCAGGAGAATAACAATTACTCCAACGGCAGCTAAAATAATACATTGATCATTACAGCTACACTAACATCTGTACTTGGATTTTGACACATGGATTGATGCAAAAACAGACATGAGGCTGTAATGATGGGTGGTAGTCTTTCAGTTTCCCTACTATGTATTTCAGTTTTTTTAAGCAATGGGAAAAGTGTAGTAACCTTTCTTCAACCAGCTGGTCATCAGCTGAGTACCTTTATTTATTTAAAATGTAGTCATTCATCTTCCAGGCTGAATTCAGTAGGACTGTAAAACTTTTCTGTCACTGTTTGTGTTAGAAAAGCCTCACGTATGAACCTGAGAAAGAGAGAATGCCTTTGAAATGAAGTCAGTGTTTGCTGGCTTGTTGAGGCCGCAGGAGCAACAGTTAGCCGGAGCAGTCTAGATTTAACGTCTCATTATATAACCATGAGTAAATTTACAGTCTAGAATGCGTCCAGTTTCACTTTGTGACTGACTTTATTATGCAAACTGCAGCCATGCCTGGCATTCTTATTGCAGTTGCATCAACTATATGATTAAGGACGCTGTATACACTGGCACTAGTGCTGCGTCTGATTTATCATCAGCTGATACTTCGTTCAAATGAGGTGTGTGAACTGAGTCACTGTCTGCCCAGAAGAGTGACTTAGTAAATCATAAAGCTCACCAGGAATTTAAAAGGTGACTTGATTTTAACAGAATTAATCTTTTATTCAAGTTATAAAGATAAAACTAAGAGGCAATCGATGCTCCTTTCCCCTCTTTGTAGTTTTGGTTATCTTGAACCTGAGAAGCAGCCGTCTGGCAGCGACATAATTCATCATATTTGTATTTTGCGTCTAACAAAAAATCTTAAGTAGACCAGTTATTTTCTCATTGGACTGTTGAAATATCCAGACATTTTGACAATTTCACTTTTAGTTATGTTTGTTCCTGATAGGCATTTCCTACATAATGTCTCAAAGCACAGCTGTGCAACAAGAAAAACCACTGCTGATCGATATTTAACGCCCTCTAACGTCAGGATAACTGTAATCATCCCGTCTTGTTGTTCATATAAAGGCGGAAACTGGGAGTCACAGGGATGGTCATCCAGCATGACCTCCAGCATGCAGCTGGCTCAGGAGTGCCTAAAGGACCCTCCAGAGGCGTCAGAGGAGCCGCCTGCCCCACTGGAGGGACTTGAGATGTTTGCACAAACTATTGAGACAGGTGAGCAGATCTTCTGGGCCTTTACAGAACGATCATTCATAAATTATGATGAGTTTGATAGTAGAAATGATTGTCCTCATCTTCACATGTGATACACTAAAACAAATTTGTCACATCTTAAAGTAAAAACTACAGTCTGAAAACTATAAGCTGATGTTCTTTATTTTAATCTCTTAAATGAATTGTATTTGCAGTTCTCCGCCGCATCAAAGTCACATTTATAGACACCATCGTCCGCATTGAGCACCAGCCCCAGGACCTGAAAACAGGTGTTGCCTTAGAAGTGCACATACAACGGTAAGCTGATGATTTATTTAAGATTTTCTGTAATAACATAAAATATAAAGACAAAAACCATTTTTTTTAAACTTGTTTTGTTAAGTTAGATGCTATTTGACAATGTTGTGAAAATGATATAAGAGGTATAAATTTAAATATACTAAAAGAGTCTGATCAGGATTGTGCACAGATGCAACTTTTCTTCATTAAATGTAAACACTCAATGCTGCCTTTCATCATAGATCAAAATATTTGTGGCATAAATGTGATATTTTGGTTTTATTGATGAAAGTTTATTTAAACACTAGACATTTTTCTTTAATGGCATAATTCTGAGCCTACATTTTTTCTGACCAGATATGAGTTCACCACAACATTATAAATACTTTGTGTTTAATAATTCAATGTTATCTATACATAGCTTAGAGAACAAATGGATCTGTATTACAGCAGCACAAATGAAATCTGCAGTCCTTATTAGATGGAAAGCTCCATAATCAAAAACCGGATTCCTCACAGTTCAGATTAAAACTAAAATCTCTGCTTTTGTTATCAGTGTTAAGAAACTCTTACGTCAGCGCTTGTGCTGCTGCCAGTGATGAAAGGAAGCAAAATGGAGACCTGAAATTGGATTTCAACTTCTCTGCTCCTCAGCAGACATAAAGAAGAGGCCCTTCCTCTGATATGAACATGAATATTTTTCACCAACGAGCTTTTAGGGTGAAGCTAATTTCAAACTGGATCAGGATTGACAAGTTCATTCCCCTGTGCTGCACTAAAGGTGTCTTGGACATTTAATAAATGAGTGTGATGTGGTCACAGTCAGCAGAAAGGAGGCGACGGCTCTGTTTTACTGCAGTGTATGTAATCATGTTAAGTGCAGCGGTCAGTCTTTTTGCGTTAATTTGAAAAGTGATCACAGTAACCTGCATTCTCAGAAAAACGTAAAAGTTAATACTTTCTACATGCTTTATTTTATTTTTCATGCTACTGGTGTTTTATAGAGATAACAAGAAAGAGTTTTACAGTTTACATCAGTTTTTATTTAGTTTTTATGTTTGGTTCTGCAAAGTCAGAGGAGAGAAAATCTAGTTTTCATAAGTGTAACATCATAATCCCAGCATTATGTGTTACAACATGTTTTTTATAAATACGCTCAAGCTGAAGCAGCCAAGCTTTTGCTTTTACGACCCGTGTTCCCTGCCTCAGATGAACCCTTCCTGTTGTACTGGTTTGTTGACAGAACTGCTCAGGTGAGTTGTGTCCATGTGCGGTCAGTGACTCTCCTGTCATGTTTGCAGCAATGCAACATGCTGGAGTTCATTAACGTGTGAAACAGAGGTCCTGTGATGCAGGAAACCTAGACTGCAGTAGATTGATCTGCAGCAGCAGAGCACTGCGCTCCAGGTCCAGACGTAAAGTTTCCTCTGCACTCAGATCGATTGTTGGATTTTAACTGGATAAAACTTTTAAGGCTCCTTGTTCCACTTAATTTTTATTTCTTATGATTATTAAGGTTGACATTGTCAAATTGGTTTCGTATACAACAAACTTTTTTTAAAGTTATATTTTTATGATCTAAATGTTTTATTTGCAATTGCAGTTTAAAAAAAGGAAAAATCTCTTTCTCATTGAAATTAAGTGAAATTAAGTTTTATTTAGAGGTGCAAAAGCCCAAGTCTATGTAATGGATACACCGAGTGTAATAACTAGAGCTGCACAATGTATCTAATTTCATTTGTCGGTGTTCTTGAATGCTTCATTTGATATGTGATTAATTCAACCTCTGCATATAAACTATACATTTTGTCTATTAGATGGACTCTCTGTGTGTGTGTGTGTGTTTCCAGCCTGGAGTACTTTGATGAAGCCGTGAAAGATCCATCCAGCCAGACTGCCGTGCCTGTCGACATCCACCAGCCGCCCGCCTTTCTGCACAAGATCCTCCAGCTGACGGAGGTTCAGCTGTTGTACGACATCATCGGTGCTGTTCAGGTAAAGGATGCAACTAAAGTCCTGCAAGTTTTGGATGCATCCATCCATCCATCCACTTCCTACACCTGCTTATCCTTGCAGAGCCTCCTTGGGGTTGTGTCAATTTC
The DNA here is from genome assembly GCA_903066815.1 of Brachyrhaphis roseni. Classification (NCBI taxonomy): domain Eukaryota; kingdom Metazoa; phylum Chordata; class Actinopteri; order Cyprinodontiformes; family Poeciliidae; genus Brachyrhaphis; species Brachyrhaphis roseni. The sequence goes on along the minus strand of CAEFZY010005688.1, from coordinate 58,324 downwards.
CTGTACAGTAAAGCCATGTTTTATGAGAGGTAAACAATTCTGAACTGGGACAAAAATGCTTGCTTTATCTCCCAGGGTCCTTTTGGGGAGGTGCATCTTAACTCAACCACAGCCAGTGAAGGAGAGGAGGAGGATGAGGAGAGAGGGGAAGAAGCCAAACCCTTGAAAAGCACCGCCTGCCCCCCGTCTCAGCCGCTGCTCATAGGGCGATGCTCTGGCTCTATTGAAACCACAGTGAAGATCAAGCAGAACGACATGCTACCTGGACCAAAGGTGTGTGTTTCTGTCTTATAAATTTGCCGCGTTGCATAAAATGGATGTCCTCTCATATCGATGCCTCTGTTTTCCTCTCTGCTCACCAGTTGGAGTTGGACGGGAGGGGGGGATGTGTCCACATGCTTCTGTCTCCGGATCAAATTACCCATCTAGCAGACCTTCTGGCAGCCCTGTGTATCGACATTGGTACAGTTTAATATCTGCTTTACCATGATTTTATTAGCTTGCTTATGAGTGTGTGGAGATACAGTGACTTGCAAACATATTCGTGCCCCTTGAACTTTGCAACCACAGAACTTGTTGTCTCTGCAAAGTGCAAAGTCATGCACATTGTTGAGGTGGATGAATTAAAGTTTTTACAGATTTAAGAAGTGTGGGTTGAGTTTGTATCTGAGCACATTTAGGTTGTTTTGGCTATGTTTCTACCACCTTTGCACATCTAGATAACAGATTTTTAGCCCATTCTTTGTAAAGTAGCTCAATCTCAGTCAGACTGGGTGGAGAGCATCTGCTAGAATTCATTTTCAAGTCTAGATTTTGGTCCGTACTTTGACTGGACCATTCATTTCTAGCTCTGTTTCTGTGTTCATTGTAGCTGCTGAACAAAACTCTTCTGATGCTCTTCAGTTGAAATATATTTATTTGTGTTTTTGTTTCTGTGCTTTTATAGCTCTGAGAATTTCTCTGAAAATGTAAATAGTGCATTATTATAGTCGGGGATTGTTCATTAAGTGGCTCATAGATGGTATTTTTTATGCAGTTTTTTTTGTTTTGTCTGTTCTATTACTAAAATTGATTTTGTTTTGTTTTACCCTCAGAGCCGGAGCAGAAGTGTGGTGGAGTGAACAGTCGCCCATTAGACTCAGAGGACCTGCGACTGATCGAGGAGGATCTTAGCAAGCAGCTGGGATCCAGTCCTAAAGACAGGGAGTGGGAGAACGAGCCCCACCTGGAGCCCTACGTCACCAGCCTGGAGAACGGAGGTACAAAGACCAGAGGTTCACTTGTGATGCTGATAAAGGCCTAAATCCAGCTCAGATTTAGATATTTTATGTGTAATTAAATTATGGCAGGATTCATTCTAAATGAATGATTGTCACAAAGATAGATTATTTCTCATCTTGAAAACAAAAGATTGAAGAAAAGTATAAAATAAGTCCCTTTATTGCTAGTTTTTGTCATTATTTCCTGTGTTTGTTTTGGTCAAATAAAAATAAAAATTGCACTTTCCAAATAATTTTTGTGAAGAATGTAAAATATTGTATTTGTAGATATTATTGCAGTTCTTCTGATTTCTTCAGTTTTTTGGAGGGGGGATCGCTGCCATAATCATGATTTAACTGTGACGAAAAGCATTTTTTGGAAAGCAGAAATTAATTTTATTAGCATCAGGCTTGATTAGTGCCAGACCAGTAGAATCAATAGATCAACTAAAGACATCCTGTCTGATATAAAATCTACAAAAGATGAAAAGAACATGTGAAACAGTACTCTGCAGTAAAGTTAAGCACTGCAGTGTTTAACCTTTGACCTTGTGTTTGTCCAGAAATGTTTTACTCCATGGGCCCTGCAGGGATGAGCAGCAGTGTTATGTCCACTCGCTCTGGCAGCGAGCTGTCGGACAGCGACATGGAGTCCTCCACACACAGTCTGAGCAGCCTGGCGCACCCGGCAGCTCTGACAGCACAGGTACAGCCTCCCTCTGTGTACATGTGTGCTTTCACAGTTTAAACATGTAGCAGAGAACCAGGATGAGCCCATTTGTTTCCAGGATAAATAGTCATTGAGCACATATTTTTTAGCAACACAGTAAAAGTAAATTCTGTACTTTCTTTTGATTTTCTTCATGCCAGGGCTTGGCAAGCTGTCCTAGAAGATATCCTGTAGCAGGATGCTTATCCAGCCTGCCACATACCAGCAGGATCAGAGGTAAAGGCAGCTATTTGAGTAGCAAACAGTCTAAATTAAATAAAACACTTTCTGCACCTTTGTTTTCAGTATTAACTATGAAACACAAGCTTATTATTTCTGCTTTTAACTGCAGGGCGCTCACACAGTGGCCAGGCAGAGCAGCTGAAACCCGAAGCCTTGCTGCGCCTGACCCTCGGTGGGCTCACTCTAACCCTGCTGCAGGAGGACGCGCCCTCTGATGGAGCTTCGTCATTAGCTCAGGTGTCTCAGGTGTTCTTCCAAGAGCTGCTTTCATTCAAGGAGAACATGTTGGCCAATAAAAACTTCAACCATCTAAGAAAATGCTTTGCCGCAGCCTGTCCACTCTCGAATCTCAGGTAGAAAAGACTGTTTCTTTGAGATTGAACTTTATAAAACAAATTTTAGTAAGAATAGTTGCTATTACAATAAGGGTTTTAGGTAGATGGATGTTTTCTTAGTAAATTGGAGTGAAAAACATTTAGGAGTAGATATGCTTATGGAGTAATATGTTACAAGTTTCACTCACTGGAGTTACAGCTTTCGGTGTGTTTCTTCATCAAACCGATTCACTGTGAGGTTTTCTCTCGTAGGTTGACTGGGGCAGCAGTGCAGGTGACATGTGAGACGCGCAGCGGGAGACGCCGCTGTCGGGCCGTGACTTCAGACCTTTCTTTCAGCAGACTAGAACTGTTGGAGTGCCTCTGGCAGGATGGAAAACCTCAGTACTGTGAGGTACAAAATAACCAGTTTTTTTATTATTATTATTATTCCTGTTTGTGAATGTGAAATGTTTGTCATTATCGGTCACACTGTCTTTGGTGAACAATTTCATTATCAACAACAAGCTACTTTACAAATAACTGTTTTTCTGCAGTCTAGAAAAATCTTCAGTTGGTTTAAAGTATTTTTTAAGTATTATTGTTGAAGAGAAAGGGAAATTAAGTTTGGATAACTGCTTGTATCTCCAGACTTTATTACTTCTGGTTGTCTAAATATTATCCAGCTGTTTCATCCATTGATCAATCAATTCTTCCTAGCAGGTTCTGCTACTGATCGATATATGTCCTGTAAGTTCATTTTGAACTCAAAGTTTGGGAAACCTCGAATCCTGACTTCATGTAAAATTAATAAAACATGAGACTCATATGTTGGTCAAGTAAGCTTATCTGTAAAATTATATGAATTTAGCATCTCGAGCCAATAAAACTTTTTTTTTTTTTATGATTTTCTTTTTTTGCAGATACTTCAGTTCCAGAAAGCTGGACTGTTTACAGTCGGAGCTGCAGCCAGACCATGCGCCCAGCTACACTACAGCCTCACTGAAAAACACCTGCGAAAAGTACGAACTACGTTTCAACACATTAAACTGTTTAAAAAATGTTTTATTTACATCGTCAAGGTCTAACAGGTGAATTTAATCCTTTCCTTAAACACACTCAGATTTTTTTTTGACACTGATAGAGATAGAAAACTCTCCTCCATTTCCCCATTTCATTAGAAAATGAGCTTGTGAGAATCGCTCCAACTCAACAAACTGAAAATATTTGTTTGAAACATTTCTTTTTCTACATCACAGTATCTGGAAAAGTACAGTAGGTGCACTAGACGTCGCACTAGAGCCTTGATAAGAAACTCTCTTTGAGCCCACTGCCTCACTTTGTGTTGACTTTATCACCCAATTTAACGAGTTATCTTATCCCTCCTATATGTTAAATATGTTCTCAGCTCAATTATTTCTGTAAATGTGACTCGTACTGCTGGTTTTCATATTAAAAGGTTTTACTTTATTCTCCATTTAAGCCTCACTGGCATCAGAATGTGAGGTTGTGTTACTCTACCTTTTTTCACCAAGCACAATGATTTACAGAAATTATGTTGCTCACCTTTTGGCATCTTTTTATATAAATTAAGTAAAAGACTTTATTGATAAAAGTGCAGTTTTCTTCAGTAGTCTGTTGCTTTTTTCTGTTGAAATAAAGTCTATTTTTGCTCTATGTGGCCAGACTAGCACCAATATGAAAGTATTTGGAGGTTTTATAAGGTTACAGATCCAAATGTGTTAAAAAGTTTCCACAGTATAATCTCTGTGGTTTTATGTGAGGCACTGGAGTCTTGGAGCAATGATTGATTTTCAGATTTAAGTAATTAGACCAAGTTGTGGATTTTTAGCTATAATGATTTTTGTATTTCTTAAACACCTCAACAGAAATCACTCTCTGCTACTAAGTGAACTTCCAGTTGATTATATTTTGTTTGAGGAAACACCAAACTGTAAAAAATGAACCTCTTCTTACAAGGGTTCGCAGATGTTGATCCAGAAAGATTGTGTTTAACTAATAAACATCACCAGTGGAGTTTCAGGAGCCACCTAACACACAAACATGGCTTTACTTTGAGTTTTGTTTGTGCTGGAGGATAAAACTTAATGGCTTCTATCAGAACATTGCTGTATATAATGTATTATTCTGTGTGTTTGCAGGGTAAGCAGCGTGTGTTGCGGCGGGACAGCGTGGTACGGATAGAGCTGGCGGAGCTGAGCGCCGAGCTGGACCTGGACATCCTCAGCCGCCTGGGGAGCCTCAGCAGAGCCTTCAGCCACTGTCCGAGCCAGAACTGTGGACCAGGACTCATACAGGTGGAACCGCCAACACTGCACTGCCTTTTAATGTAATGCAGACCAGAAACCCTAAAAAATTAAGACCCAAGCCAGAAAACACTAAAGGAACTCAGAGAACTCGAAACATAAATCAGTATTTCTGCATGTGCTTATTTTCTTCTGTGAACTGTCTGTAATCAAGACCACAAAGTATCATTGTTAGACTGCCGACTGGGCAGAAAGGCATGTTTAAAGCTCACCTCTCGTAATTTTGTTTAAAGTGAATCAGTGTGGTTGTCCAGAGTCATGAACTTTTATGTCATTGCCACAGAGAGAAACCAAAACTATTGAAATCTTTGTATGAAAACATCATTCTGCCATGTCTGACTGATCAAACTTGTGCTGACGCAAACATTAAAAAGCTGTCTGGGTTTAGAGGGAATCAGTAGTTCTCCGATCATCCTAATATCAACCTTTCAGCCTCCCGGCTCCGTAATAAAGCGGTGGTCGGCTGTGATTACAGGGTTGATCATGACCGAATCTCCTCTATAAATCCAAGTTCAGCTTATATTCCGGAAATGAGTCCAAGAAGGATCTCTTTTCTTTTTTCTCAGACCCAGAGCGTCGAACTATGCTCGTCCTTCACCCTCCTGTCCCCCAACGCCGTGCTCAGATTTCGCTTCCCCATCCCAGACCTGCGGCCTCCCCCGCTGCGTCGGCCACCATCCCAGAGGGCAGTGAGGGAGGAGACGTTGGTGCTGGAGGTGACGGAGCTGGAGCTGAAGCACCAGGAGGCCCCGGACCTTCAGAGCCAGCAGCCGGCCCCTGGGCAACAGTGGGGCCCCTGTCTCACCCAGCTGTTGGAGGCCTCTTTCACAGACATGCATGGTGAGGGCGCACAGAGCCACAAAAAGGGGTCTGGTTGGGGTTTTTTTGGCATTATTATACCATTGTTCCTCTACTCTTTACCAGCATATTGTTTCTGCTTCACCTCAGCAGAGCTTTTGTACAGATGTTGCATAAATTTCTTATATTTCAAACAAATCTGTGTTTAGAAAAGATAATAGACCATTTTGTAAAGCTTAATGTAGTGTTGTGGTTTCATTTCTAACCTTGACTTCCTTGTTTCTTGCACATCCTTTACAGAGCGTCCTTTAAATCAGACGTTTGTTATTTTGTTTTGTAAATACTTCATTACATATTTACCTTGAGATGTTTCACCAGGATCGTATGAGGGCTGGGAGGGAGGCTCCTTCCCCTGCATCAGAGTGAAGAAAAACCACGACTCTTTGCCAAGGTTAGACTCGATGGAGATAATGATGACTATTATAATGGCCAAAATGCAGGACGGTAGAAAAACACTCACCTCTTCCCGAGCCATTTTGTTTAAGCAATTTTATTTGTAGACAAGTGGATAATATTTTTCAGGAATTTGAGCAATCTCTGGCTGAGAAAGTTTCCATCAACAGGATATCGGTGTGTTTGCGCGGCGGTGAGGCTCAGGGCCCAGCAGCGGGTCTGAGTGGGATGAACCTGGGCCTCATGAAGGATCTCGGGGCCACTTTCTTCGAAAGCCACTGTGAATTCAACGAGAAATCCAGCTCGCCGTTTTCTTCTAACCGCACCATGTTTGAGACGGAAGAGGTGTGCTAGCACTCAAAACTGAGAAATACCAGCACATCAGCCTTCTTGTTGATAACTCGATGCGCTTTACTTGAATTAGATGGTGATTCCGGCCGACCCGGAGGAAATGCTCCAGTTTCAGGAGCAGTGTGTGGCTCAGTGTCAGTGCGCGGTGGACATCAGCTTCCCGCTGGCATACATCCTCCTGCCCAGCAAACAGGCTTTCCAGAGCATCTACAACAGGTTTCATTCAACCGCCTTCATCTTGGATTCAAATATTCCTTCTGTAGTTTTAGTTTTTTCTAGAGTATTGCGCAAAAGTCTTACACCAAACCTCATTTCTTCATGTTTTATTTCCAAGCAGCCAAACTTTCTTGTAAGAATGTTCAGGTTTTCTAAAAGTGCTAAAAAAAATTATTATTATTTCTATTTTACTTAGGTTGATTTTTTTATTATTTTTGGCATTTTTCATTTAGCCAACACACGTGATTCAAATAAATGTCTCCTGTGCAGAGCTGAATGACATGTTAATGAGTGAATTCAGCTTTTTGATTCAAGAATATGGGAGAGGGGATGCATTTAAAAGTTTCAGGATAGTTGGCGCTCTATTATTTTTATATGTAAAACAATTTGTCAAAAAACAGAATTTCTTTGTGACTAGTAGCAAAAGTGATGCTAGTAAAAATATTACAAAGAGGCAATAGCAATAATTTTGTTAGTTGGATCTAAAGTAAATACCAAAGGTAACAGTTTGACAAAGTTTTGCCACCAACAAAGTGTTTCCTCTCAAAACACTTTGAGAGGAAACACTTTGGTGGCATCACAACCACAAACGTCATTGGATTTTATTGCCATTTTTTGTGTTGGACCGAAACAAAGAAGCATATAATTATGAAATGGAAAAAATAAGAATAGCTTAAAAGAAATTTAAAAGTGTGACATGCATTTGAAGTCAGCCCCCTTTACTTTGATACACCTAAATAAAATGTGTTTCACATTAAGCCTGGCACTCATTTGTTTTTCTTCCATTTTTCCACTTTCAGCACACAGCTTGCTGTCAAATGCATGAATAAGAAGAAAGTGAGTCAGAATATCAGCCAAAGACAAATAAACTTTGATATTTAAGAACCATTGATCAAGACTACTTTAAAATAATTACAAGTAGATCTGTCTCCTAGAAGCAAAGTGTGAATTAAGTACAGCTCGTTTTGTTCAGAGTTTTATAGTGAAAGTTTAGTTACCGTTACAGCTGATTGTTGTTTTGTGTGCTGGCTTTCTGTTATTTTGAGGAGTGATCTGAGTTCTCCACCATCCTCCCCCTTTATTCCAATAGGATCAATAATGACCTGTTGATGTGGGAGCCGCCTCCCCCTCCTCTCCCCTCGGCCCTGGGTCCCGACCAGAGCCGCCGTCCTTACGACGAGTTCCAGCTGTGCAAGTCGGCCTTCAGACTGGGCAAGTTTCTCTGCTCTGATGGAAAAAATTTTGTCCTGACATAGATTTATGACAAACAATAACAGCTGCGGTGGCAGAATATCTACTATTGGCATTTGTATTGTTTTTGGAATAAACCGTTTGCTTCACACTCTGCCCCAGACTCTGACTCTGAAGAGGATGAGCCTCAGTTTTACTTGGCCAGCGATTCATCTGGAAGGATGCAGCAGTCAGTTCCTCTTCCCAGCCACAACCTCAGCCTCCTCTCCCTCACTGTGATTATTGGGAAAGGTCGCCTGCAAGCCAGAACTGACAGGAAGGTGAGCCAGGAGGAAGATGAATTCAGAGGGCACTGATGAGTTTTACTGCATCAGATGATACCAAAAGAAACATTTTTCCCCTTTTTAAGTAGGCTTAAGTGATTCAGCAGTCATGTTTTAGTCTTCCTCTTCAATGTTTGTACTTTATATAAACGTATAATCTACATCGATTTCTAACGAGACAAAACTCAGGTCTTTTTCCTGTAGTATTTTCTCTACATTAATGACCATTTTTAATGTCTTAATATCTGCTTTACAGTATTAAAACTCTGTGGAAGTTAAGGTTAAGTTCAGTTTGAAATTCATGTTGCAGCATCACTTTGTTCATGTAGTTTTTCTGGGGTTTTTTGGGGGGCTTTTTTCACATTAGGAGGAAGAAACTCAGGGAGAGCTTGTGCTTGACCTGGAAGGGGGGAAGATTTTCAGCGTGGCGCAGCATCAAAATGATCCCAACCTCAACTTCCTGACGCTGGAAAGCAAACGAGTGGAGCTCTACCATCGAGGTGCACATTGTGGTCTCACCTGCAAACATTTTCATTGTTAGATAATGCCGATAATTCAAAGGGTTTCTATTGTGACCGGAAAATTCTGGGTGCAGCATTTTCAAGGTGTGAAAAAAGAAAATGAAGTCCAAAAAGCCCATTTGTTTTCAAGACTTTGTTCTCTGTCCTACCCTAAAGATCTGTTCATCCAACCATTTTTCTGCCCATTCATTTGAAAGTAGTTATGTAGACTTATTGTTATTTAGAAACTCTAAATGCTTTTGTGACTTGTTGGAAAAACATATATTTTTTACCTTTCTAGCTGTGGTTAAAGACACCTCCATCCCAGAGAGGTTGGAGATGCCCAGCTTCACACCACCCACGCAGTTGGACCCCACCATCTACCCCACAGAGCTAGGAGTGAGCAGCGTACGAGGGCGGGAAGAGGAGCCACAGATGTTGTCTACAGCCATCAAAATCACCCTGGACCTGCAGAGGAACGTCAAGGTTCGTCTCTCTTCTGCACCAGCTTCAGGCTGCAACAGGAAGTTTAGTATCACTTTCAAGAAGACATTTCTGGCTGATTACAGGAGTTCCTGGTTGCTCTTCAGCTGCAAGGTGCCACCATGAGGCATTACATGACGCAGAGCAACCAGAGCTGGCACGAGCAGGTGAGGAAATTAAACAACACCTTTTTCCTTTCAGTCTAGATGTTTCTCCTAATATTTAGTTGATTCAATGAAACTTTTGCAAACTGAACAACAATTTTTGATGTCGTGGAAAAAATTGTTTTGAAATCTGAGTACATATCATGGTTCCTAAACCATCTGGAAGTTGAGTTCCTTCCTTCTTCATGCCCTTTTTTATTGTGTTCTTTATTTCCTTGTGTCCCTCCTTCCCTTTCACACAGGCCCTTCTTTCTTTTCTTCCTGTCTTCCCTTTCAACATCCATCCTTTCTATTCTTGTGTACTTCATCTCTCTCTCCTGGCCTCTATCCCTTGTGTCCTAGGTCTCTTCCTTCCTTATGCTGTCCCTTCTTTCCTTCTGTTTCTTTCTCTTTTCTTTCTTACCCTCACTTATTCTTTTTTGTGTCATTCTACTCTCCCTTTCTTTCCTTTTTTGCCTTCTTCTGTACTTCCATTCTTTGTACTTTCTCCCTTTCTTTCCTCTTTTCTTCCACCCTTGCCTCCCATTTTCTTTCCACTTTCCTTTCCCTCTTTCCTTCCTTTCTTGTGCCTTTGGTAATTTTTCATCCTTGTATCCTACCTCTCTTCCTTGTATCCTCCTTTTCTGGTGTCATAACTCCTTTCCTTCCTTCGTTCCTTCATTGTGTCCTTCCTGTCTTCCCTCTGTCTTTCTTTCCTTTCCTTCCTCCTTGTGTCCTTCCTTGTGCGTATTTCTTTCTGGTAACTAATTTTGTTATTTCCCGAGGTTACGTCACTCATATTCTCATTTGTGATTGGCTGTCCATTCCTCATGTAGGCGTGTCAGCTTCAGGAAGAACAGATTCCCTTCATCACAGCTGGACACAGCTGAACTGAAAAAATGTTAATTTGAGATGTTTTATTTTCTTGGAGGCAGGAAGGAACAATGAAAAAGCCAGACAGTTTGGACACACGTGATCCAAGTGTAATTATACTTGTCGCTGTAATTAGTCTGCTTTCCATCTGCAGGCGCTTTAGAACAAAAATAAGAGCCTTCTTGCCAGAGATAACAAGCACATAAAGTTACACCCTGACAAGTAAAATGTGATTAAATGTGACAGTTTTCTTAACCTCAATGTTCTTTAGCCTGTGCTGCAGCTGCTGGTGTTTTTCTTTCACTGCCCAGTAAAATCATTTCAAATGTTTATCATCCTCCTGTTTGTTTTCTTTACTTCCAGCTGATTGACTTCCTGGACGTTGTCGACGACCCCATCTTGGGCTACACGGCACCGGCTGTCATCACCATCCTCCACACACACCTCGCTTCCTGTGCTGTGGACTACAGGTAAGTTCAATAAACACCTAAAGAGTGTTTATTGAACTTACGGCAAAATTATATGTTTATTCATCTCTTATGGTTGTTTTACTTCCAAGGCCTCTGTATCTCCCCCTGAGAGTCCTGTTCACAGCAGAGTCATTTTCTCTGTCCAGTAACATCATTGTAGACACCGCCACCTTCCACCTCAGGTACTGGTGACCTCTGACCGAACACCGCAGTTACCATAGCAATGTTTTAAGAGGACTAATTTAAATGTATCCTTGAAATTGAGATCAATCCAGTGATATTTTTGACTGTAAGATCTTTTTAAAAGTCTCTTTTGTTGTCATCAGATTCATCCTGGATGATTCTGCTCTCTACCTCTCAGACAAATGTGAGACTGACACAGTGGACTTGAGGAAAGGTAAAACATGCAGGATATATTTTACACAAATGGCCATTGATTATGTCAAGGCAGGATGGTGTACTAATTAGGGATGCAAGTTATCAATTAATAAATTAAAGTTGATTTATCCTATCGATTGGCTAATAGTTAATTGATAAACGGCCATTTTCTTAAAAAGTTTTCTCTTGTAGTGTCTTTCCATAACAAAGGGCATGTTTATTAAGAAGCACCTCCCTATGTTTTAAATGTACTGACTGAATAAACAGAAAATTATGCTTTTTAAAATTTAGACATGTTTATAAAATATAACAAAACAGGAACCCATTAGGTTACTGACTAGAAACAGCTCTGTCATGGAGGTTATTGAATGTTAATATTTCAAAAGCTGCATGAAGTGCATCTTGCAATCCTCACTGGACTTTGTTTGGACCGTTTCACTTTCCTGTTCTGGTATGTTCCTGCCATCTTTAATTCTGTGTCAACTGGCTCTGCTTAAGAATGACCAGCGGTGCCTTCTGCTGGATAGCAGACAAACTACAACACTAAAAATAGTTCATCGATCTGAGTTAATTTTAGGCTGATAAAACATTAATCAACAATTAATCATAAGTCGATTAATTTTTTTGCATCCTTTTTAATGTTTTTACCAGATTATCTGTGTTTATTCAGTCATGTTAAAAAGAAAGTACTCTCTCCTTCAATTTTTGTTTCTCATGTCTCATAAAAATCACCTGGCTTTTGTTGAACTCAAAATGATTTAAATCCAACAGCACGGATAAAAAATAATATATTGCATCCGCGTAGTTGTTACTTATTAAACGAAGGTGGAGCTAAAGAGGAAAACTGCATGTCACAAATGTAAGTACACCCCACGGTCCAGCATTTTCCTGAAGCACCTGCAGCAGCAACAAGCTGAAGTGATTTTTCTGTGTCTCTTTGTCTTGAATCGTTCCTGGTGTGTTTGGGATTACTGACCTCCTGATGATCCAATCTTAGCCAAGCTGCAGAGCATTGCACTCGTTTTATTAAAGTAAAACACACTTGAAGCAGCACATAAAACTGTTTAGATGAAATAAAGAAAAAGCTGAAAGAGTTTATGTAAATCTTAGCATGAAGGACAGTGATAGAAGATCACCTTGTGCGTGTTTGTGTCCCACAGATTACGTGTGTGTTCTTGACATTGACCTGCTGGAGCTCGCCATCACCACATGGAAAGGCAGCAATGCTGGGAAGCTGGTAAGTCCTGCTCTGTGTCTTTACCATTCTGTTTTTCTTAATCATATTTAGCTGCAGGCAGAGAAAAACAAACCAGTATAAAGGTAAAGAAACATTATAATTATGTTCAAAGTCCACGAAAAGCCACTAACAAGCAGTTGGCCGCATGTTTATAAATATTTATTTCACCATAATTAGATTTCTCTATAATAATCGCTTCGGACAGTAAGTTAGCTCAAGTTTTACTCTCTGCTGGACCTGAAACCAAAATCAGCAAGAAAATGCTAAACAAGTCTTCCCACAGCACTGATGCAGCTGCGCTCCGAGCCAACCGATCAGTGCTAATCAGAGCTTGTGTATTTTATTTTGGTATAGAAAAATGTTTTAGTTTATTCATATAGCTTATTTGAAGGAGTTGGGTTGTTTAGTTTCAAGCTGTCACAATACATGAGTATCGACACTTAAATCTTGCTAAATAGTATACAGCTGGGAAGAAAAATGCGTTGAGAGATTTTTGGGAACTGAGCTGCAGTGCTGCAATCAGTGCTCATGGCTACAGCACTTGTTTTCTGGTCTCAAAGGACTTCTCTGAGCCCGACAGCTTAGGAATGAGTGATCGTACTTGACTGGGAGTCTTTAAGTTGTTCAAATATCAATTTGATGGCATCTGGTCGATTTCTTTGTCATGAAGGTGCTTCTGATGGACTCGTTTGTGTTTTAGTCGCAGCCTCTCTTTGAGCTGCGCTGCTCCAACAATGTGGTGCACCTCTACACCTGCGCAGACTCCTGCGCCGCCCTGGTCAATCTGCTGCAGTATCTGGTCGCCCAGGGGGACTTGCACCCCCCGCCACGACACACCTCGCCTACTGAAATAGCTGGTCAGAAATTACCGGTAAGACATTTTATTAATTTGCACTTCATTAACCTGAAAGACATGTCACCTTTTTTTATTGATTAATGCATCTAACCTGGAATTTCCAACAACAAAAATGCAAAACTAGGAACTTTGAGGCTGAAATTATAAACCTGAGTTAGAGATGGCGTTGAGCATTTGTTACAAGGTGCTGTGGCTAATAAAACAACACAGTTTCCATAAGTAGTTTTGGCTTTAATGTCTGTCTAACGTTGTGTTAGCTGTCAGAAAGTCCTGCGTCTCTGCCGCCTTGTCCTCCTGCTGAGACCGCAGAGATCAACCAGTACGACCTGGCTGATGCCTTAATCGACACAGAGAGGAGCCACAGAGACAGTTTAGAACCAGGTATTGTTTCTGAACACGGTTATCCAAATATTATTGATTTAACTTGACGTCTACGGTGAAGTATTTTTGTCATTTTGCACTGCAAAAAACACAAAATCTTACCAAGTATTTTTGTTTAGTTTCTAATACAGATCTTTGTACACTTAAAATAAAGGCAAAACTACCTACATAAAGGAGCTTGTTTTAAGTAAGTAATTCCTTAATGTTGATGAAAAAGAACTAGCTCCACTGGCAGATTATTTCACTTTTAACACAGGAAAAATGTCTTTTTATAAGTGAAATAATCTGCCTGTGAAGCTAGTTCTTTTTTTATAAATATTAAGAAATTAATAACCTAAACAATGCCTTCCTGATAAGTTACTTGTTAGTTTTGTCTTATTTCTAGTGTACTGAGATATTTGCTTTAGAAACTAGACAGAAATACTTGAGTTTTTGCAGTGTGTGTTTAGTTTAAGCCCCTGACTGGTTCTGTTTTTCTAGAGTCTCCTTCCGTGCCGAGGGGCTCTCCCGTCTCCGTCTATTTGTTTCCTGGCGAAGGTTCGAAGCAGAGCCCGTCTGTTCTGCAGAGGGAGGAGTCTGAGCTCGATGGGCTGGTTGCCACGGCGATGGAGGCACAGCCTGATATGATACTAGATGATGGCTCCGAGGGCTCCACTGACAACGATGACTTCTGCATCCTGGAGGCGCCTGGCATGGGCATATCTGTGAGTGCTCAGCTCCTTCTTCTTCTTCTTCTTCTTCTCCTTCCTCTTTTTATGTCGACCTTTCTTTCTGAAGCTCTTCCTGCTTGTGAAACTCTTGCAGCCCAGAGACGGAGAGCCCGTGGTGACAGTGTTTTGCGAGGGGCCCATCAAGGTGAAGGACAGCCACTTTTCCAGGCCTCGAGGAAGCTCCGACCTGCTGCGAGCTCCGAGCGGATTCCCGGTGCCGCACACCAGGGTGGTGCTGAAGGAAATCTCTGTGGTGTGGCATCTCTACGGCGGCAAGGACTTCGGTGGCAAGCCGATGTCCGTACATGCTCAGAACTCAAACAGGTTTTTTAAAATTTACATCCATTTTGTTTATTGCCGCGTGCGTTTTCGTGCCGTTTCTCAAACCGTCTCCCTTTTAGGGGTCGCTCTGTACCTGTGGGTATTCGTGGTTCTCCGTCTCGCTCCGTCGCCTCCGCCCGTCCTCAGAACTCCTGGCGCTGGGCTGGAGGCAGCGGCCGTCAGCACTCACTGCTGATGGAGATCCAACTCACCAAGGTGAAGCATTGAGTAGATGCAGTGGCTTGCACTCAAAGTCTTTGAGTTTTTTCACTTATTGTCAGGTTACAACAGCAAAGTTCAGTGTATTTTATTGGGGTTGTTTGGTAAGAAAAGGATAAAGACACATTACTTTCTTATATTTAATTTAATAATCTGAAAAATGTTAAATGTGTTTTTATTCAGCCTGCGTTCACGATTTAGTGCAGTTGTAGTTTTCCACCAAACAGCGTTTTGCATGCAGGCCAGAAAACTTAATTTTCGTCTCTTCATTCTCATAAAATCCCAACAGCATTGAAGGCTGTAGTTGTAATGTGATAAAATATGAAAAAGTGCAAAGAAATGAATAGTTTAAGACATTTTGTTTGTGTTTCAGCATATTTTAAAAATGAAAATACATTATTTCTTGACATTAAATAATGTAATCTTTATTTAGGGGTGTCTCGATCCGATATCAGCTAAAACCAAGTATTGGATTAAATCTGCGATATAATCACTCCGCTGCAGCATTTCTATCCAGCAGTGCTTGTATCCTGCATGTATTTATAATTGAGTCACTTGTTCTCATATCTATAGTTGTTGACGATCGTTTTCTGTTTGAGTAATGTCACTTGATAAAGCACTTTTCTCACTACAAAATAAGTAATAATAGTATGAATGATTTGTGCTGATATCATATTGGGTCGACTTCTGTATCTGTCAGTACTGGCTAAGTTGTATCGGGACGCCCTACTTCGTGATAGGTGTTCATTTTTATGTTTGTTTCTTTTTCATGGCATCTTCCCCTCATGTCCTCCAGGTGTCCTTCCAGCATGAGTCCTACCCAGTGGCAGTAGCAGGCCAGGACGGGGACGCGTCACTGACCTCTGGGGTCGGCCCCAGCGGGGAGCAGCCTCTGTCCCGGCAGGTCTTCATCGTGCAAGAGCTGGAGGTTCGGGACCGCCTGGCCTCTTCACAACTCAACAAGTTCCTCTACCTCTACACCAGCGAGAGCATGCCTCGCCGAGCCCACTCCAACATGGTGAGGACGGGTGTGTGTTGAACTGCAAACAGCCAAGATGGAGTGGATCAGGATGAGGTCTTTGCTCTGCTCTTGTTGCAGCTGACTGTGAAGGCCCTGCAGGTTTTACCAGAGTCGGGACTCGGAGGACCCGAGTGTTGCCTAAGGGTCAGCCTGCTGCCGCTGCGACTCAACATCGACCAGGTAAGTCCTGCGTCTTTGACTAAATATGGATGGAAAAGCCTCCTCTTCCACCTTTATGGAGATGTGACACCAAGAGGGGCATTAAAACCTCCAGGTTTTAATCTGAAGGTTTTAATCTATAATTACTTTCATCCCAGCTACAAAAACCTTAACATTTTGTTTCAACGTTTTTATTTTTCTTCAGCCTCATTGAAAAAAATGACAAATCTCAAGAAATAAATGAACTTGATGATTTGGTCTTTGAAGTTTAAAAATAAATAAACATTAATATGCATATTTAAATATTATTATTATAAAACCAATCTGAACTCTTAGTATCTCATAAACCTTTTACTTGTTCCAGGTTTTTTTGCATCACAATAAGTCAGTTTCCCTCTGTGGTTTTGTTCTCCTACCAGACTTTGTGTTTCTCTTTTCCAGGATGCGCTGTTTTTTCTGAAGGACTTTTTTAGTAATCTAGCATCCTCTGTTAACCCCTACATGCCTGTGGATCCTGCTGCTGAAGGTCAGTGAAAGCAGAAACTTTTTCCCTTTGGTTGCTTCAGGTTTTTGTTTTTCATATTATTTAGAAGATTAGCTGTATTTACTGTAAATACAGCGTATGATTGCTGCTGGAGCACAGCCTGTGGGAACATGCATGTAATGACTTTTGTTTGTTTGTCTCGCAAAAGTATTGATATTTGTTAAACTTTTCAAATCAGCCAACAAACATAAATGTATTGGATTTACATTTATGTAAATAGGTTAGTTTTAGAGGATAAACTAACCCAGAGTAGTGCATTATTGTGAAGCTCATTTAGAGACTGAGTTGTTCTTGTTTCTTCTATCAGTCACAGTGAAGGTGGATCCTTCCCAGAAAGGCTCTGAGGAGGCCGGAGCAGACATCGGTCTCGGTCCTGACCTCACAGCCTCCGTGGAAACCACCTACAGCGAGCAGAGCTCCTCCTCTGCCGGCTCCTCCTCTTCCTCATCTGAGCAGCCAATCTACTTCCGGTGTGTAGACGGCGACGCTCGTCACAGAATGATGGCTGAAGAAGTCGACAGCATCAAAGCTGACTGAATATTCCTTCTCTCTGTGATTTTCAGGGAATTTCGTTTCACCTCTGAAGTGCCTATCTGGCTCGACTATCATGGGAAGCATGTGGTCATTGAGCAGGTGAGAGGTCACGAGAACAGCTCAGAAACAGAAACTCAGTCCGTCCATCGCCACGGTAACTACAGACGTCTTTACAGCGTGGTGTTTTGTTTCTCAGGGGACATTTGCAGGGATTCTGATCGGTCTGGCTCAGCTGAACTGCTCAGAGCTGAAGCTGAAGAGGCTCTGCTGCAGACACGGGTAAAAACGATAAACATTCAGACATCATAAAGTAATTTTAAATCTGATAAAATTCTGACAGACTTGAGACTGTTTTCATGTTTGAAATGTTTCCAGTCTTCTCGGTGTGGACAAGGTGATCCATTACGCCGTCACAGAGTGGCTGACGGACATCAGGAAGAATCAGCTGCCGGGGATTCTGGGAGGCGTTGGCCCCATGCACTCAGTCGTTCAGCTCTGTAATCTGAAGCCTTCGCTACAGAAACATTTATAGTTTTAAACCTGCTTTATTTATTTTAATTTTCTTTCCTTCCTCTCTGTGTGTCTACTCAGTCCACGGGGTGAGGGATCTCTTCTGGTTGCCAATAGAGCAGTACAGGAAAGACGGGCGCATTATTCGAGGTCTCCAGCGGGGGGCAGCATCGTTCGGTACCTCTACAGCATCAGCTGCTCTGGAGCTTAGCAACAGGCTGGTGCAGGCCATCCAGGTACAAAGATACAATAAGACTAAATATTTTGTCCAAATGTGAAGATGTTTTAACTCATGTAGTGCTTGTTACCTCGCTACAGGCTACAGCGGAGACCGTATATGACATCTTGTCTCCAACGCCTCCACTGAATCGGTTCGCCATCACCGAGGGTCGGGCCCCCGTAAGCCGGCCTCGCAGAGCTGCGCAGCCGGCTGATCTCAGAGAAGGAGTAGCCAAAGCTTACGACACCGTCAGAGAGGTGTGGAGTTTGAATTTCTCTTAAAAGATAATTGACATGATCCCACCTGTCAATCAATCCAGTGGATTTAACAGCAACTGACCAATCAGCGGTCGCAAATTGTCCCAAAGTGAACGCCCCATACCTGGAGGAGATGTTGGGGTTTATCTTTATGAATGCGATGCGCTCATAGAGGTTTGGTGGAAAATAATTGTAAAAAATTGTTAAACGTTTTCAGTGGGAAACAGGCAATAAGAAGCGCTTTACTAAGAGCATTCAGAAGATGGAATAGAGTTTATGTTAGTTTTGTGGTGCAGATATTCATGCACAGCCTGACATACATGATCAAAACATAATTCAGACATGTAATATTTTGAAAGCCAACACAATATGCAGAGAAGAATGCCTGGATATGATGACAGAATCACGTTATAATGTCATAAAGTGTGACAAACTTCAGCAAGTATGAATATTTTGGATATTCAGAGCATTTTTCAGGTAAAGTTATGACCAAACCTGCTTAATTTTCATTGTTGACTCTTTCCTCTGCAGGGAGTGATCGACACGGCTCAGACCTTGTGTGACGTGGCGTCCCGTGGCCACGAGCAGAAGGGTCTCCCCGGCGCAGTGGGCGGCGTCCTGCGTCAGATCCCACCCACAGTAGTCCGACCCCTGATAGTGGCCTCCGAGGCGACCTCCAACCTGCTGGGAGGCATGCGGAACCAGATCAAACCCGATGCCCGCAAAGAGGACTTCCTCAAGTGGCGCACCGAGGAGACACAAGAATGAGGACGGTGTGTGTGAATGAATGAATGCGAGTGGGAACCCCGATGTCTGCTGGGGGATGTGCATGTTGGTATGTGTGTGTGGGAATATTGTTCTGCAATGCAAAAACAACACAAAGACTAACTGCTATTGCAGCCACTGATACAGAATTTTACACACGTGTAACCACACCTAACTCTTCTGCTGCTCATCATCCCTCGGTCTGCAGATCGCTCTTCATGTCTCTGTAACAACATATCGCTGCTTTCATCTGGCTTTGATTTCAAACCAACCAGGAGCAGGAAGGATCAGAACGAGACGCAGATTGTCGACTCTTCATGTCCTGTTAAAACTGGTCTTTAATTAAGTTTTAACCCAACAACTGTGAGCAGGAAAACAGAAAGAAATAACTTCAGTACAGGGAGTTTGCATCAGGAAATCGGTGATCCTGAAGCTCAATAAGAAGGAAGGTTATGTATGTTTTATTCATGTTTGTGAATGATTCTCATCTTGAACCGTTGGTTTAGTTTTGAGCCCGCTATGCACTGCTCCTCTCGGCGCTGATGAGTTGTGCCATAAGCCTTCCAGAGTGACCTTTGAACCCGTCTGTGTTGCCTTTCTCTGACCTGTACCCTCCAAACGTGACTGAATAGAAACCAATGAAGCCCTTTAAAAATCCTGTAGCATTCTGGACTTCATGAATTTGCTTTACGGACTGATTTCAGTCGGTGGCTCTCCTTCCTGCTTCTGTTTTGCATTAAGCGGTTCTGGGGTCTGAATGGACCCAGACTGACTTTTTCCACATCTTTAGATGCCTTCCTAAATGTTTTTTTTAATTTTTTTTTTTTTATGCATAACTGTTTGTTTTGTGTTTATGTTGAAGCATAAGTATTGTTATACTCGTTTCATAATGAGTGTTGGGAGGATTTGAATTTGGTGACAGTGGAGGAAGGAAATAAGGAGTTTTACATTTTTATCTTTGTTTTCTTGTTTGTGAGTGAGGGATTATTTGTGTGAATGTGAGAAGATGAGTGAGTGGAAGACGCATTTCTGTGAGGGTGACAGGTTTATGCTTGTTACACTACTTGTGTGTAATTACTATTTACTATAAAAGTGTATGAATGGCCTGTATATTACAAACACAAGTATACAAATTAATACAAAAATAAAAAAATTATATAAAAACTGATCATGTTTGATGTGTTTTGTTAAAACCCCTGCTTTTGATTTTAAGTTTTGTACTTCCTGCAGATTTGTTCTCATAATTACTCACAAACACCTATGACAAAAAGTCTAAAACTGAATTAATAAAAACATTATTTATGTAACTTTAATAATTAATCATAAAAAGTGTCTAAGTGCCTTTTTACAGCTGCTTGGGTGTGGGACTCAAGAGCTTTTTTTATTTTTCGACACTAAAGCAATATAAAATCAGAAAGTGAGGTTGATGCTCAGTTTTCTAATGGTTCCCATTTGGTAACTTTCCATCAAACCTTTCTTCAAGCGAATATAAAAGCAGCTTGGAGAGAAGCAGAAGCAGCTGTAAAGGGTGTGGCATGAACCAAACAGCCTTTTCTGTCATTTCCTGTGGCCTTTGACCTTTGCATTTCTGCATGCAGCTGCAAGTTGCTGACTGGTTTGCCAGATCATGCGGTTGTTCTTTAAGAATTGGTGGCCTACTGAAAAGTCCTGCAAGTTTTACTGTAGCTCTTTGCTCTGATTGTACTGACCTTTGACCTCTCCTCCAGTCAGTGAATAAATGTGTTATGTTCTTTTTTCCCGATCTTCCAATTCCTTGGGTTTTGTTGTGTTAAACTTTGACAAATATTTATCCTATGCTTTTGTATGCAAGTTCCTTTGACTTTTGGGATGTTATTGACTAAAAGTTTGGTTTGTATTTACTAGTTTGTAACATTTTTACTAACTGGGCCATTCTGACATCTGAATATATTTTTGAACCATTCCAGTGTAGCTTTGCTGAAAGGTGAATCTCTACTCTGTTCTCTGACCTTTTCTAGTCTCTATCAAGTTTTTTATTCATCATCTCTGATCTCTCTGTTGAAGAAAAGCATCACCCACCATGATACTGCCACCACCATGTTTCATTGTGAGGATCAATTGACTTTAGGAGAGTCGAGTTGTTTTCACACACGATGCATTGGGGAATGGGAAATAGGTTGTCCTACAGGCACAGACTTCATTCTGTGTACTGTTTACAATCAAGACTCTGATATACTCTTTATGTTTAGACGTTGACACAAACATGCTCGTAATTTATTGTTAAGCCATATGAAAAGTTAAAAGAATTAACCTCCTTTAATAGTTTGGTATTTAATAAATGGACCAGAAGAATTTTTTTAATTACAACTTAGACTTTTTTTTCTCCTTATGATTGATTTTTTCCATTTACTGCCCAAACTAGAAAAACGTCTATATTAGTTAAATCTTTGCAATATTAAATTACTTTTATTAAACAATTGCATAGTTTTTGCTGTTATGTAAAAAGATCATTATTTTGTAATCCTGAAATACCTAAACTTATTTTGTCCTGATCTTCAGAAGGCGGTCTTAACTTTTTGGAAGCAACATACTGCAGTACCTGGAGGAAACAAGCTGCCATTGTAATTACAGGGAGCCTAAATATATGTGTCTGGTTTGTTATGTCACGCCTGACTGCAGCTTTCCTGGCTGTGATCACAACTGTTTTATTGAAGGATTTTTTGTACTTAAATGGTGCTAAAGTTGGCTAATAATAAACAGGAAGCAAACGGATACAAAATGTGTTTTTTAAACAGAGTAGATTGTAATAATGGTTATTTTAAAAATGCGTTTAAAGTTGAGTCAGTGTCACAAAAACATGCTCTATGCTCTATTTTCTTTCTTTTCTTTTTTTTTTTTTTTTAAAAAAAAGCAAGAAAAAGTTAAAATAACCCAAAAACACAGGACCTGGACAAATGTTAATTTACATAAACTCAGCAAAAGTTTCGCAAAAATAAATAAAACAGATGGGATTAAAACAATGCAGAGTCCTGGCTAGAACTGTATGGAAAACGACTTCTGCTTTAGACAACAACTCGGAACTAACTAACACCGAGTCAGAGATCGTCAGGACTCATTATGGTGGTGCAACATCAGTACTTCTCGTACACATGTTAGCGCTTCAGCTTTAAATTACGTTAATAACAAGCTGTCTCTCTGTGGCTCATTCAGCTCTTATTCTCGGTGACCTTTTAAACATGAAACTACTAACGCACAACATGTTGACGTCGCACGTGAAGGGAGTAACCAATGGATACCCGCTGCTCATCAAGGTAAACCGTTAAAGTCGGCTAGCAGCTAGGCTAATGCTAACACCTAGCTATTTTGATTTAAAGCGTTTTCTTATTTAATTTTTTGAATTCAAGTCTGTAAAGTTTCATAGAATACACCCAGTACGCACCGAGGCTGTTATAGGGAGAATAACGACAAAAATTACGTTTTTATATTTCAATTGTAGAAGAATAATAAGATACAAATAATAAATGAGAAAACGTAACATGTATATATATATATATATATATATGTGGGTAACTTATACAACCCTGTGGGATGTCAGGGTAACTAATGAGCTGACCCAACTGGACTTTATGATCTTTGTTTGGGTTGTGTTTGGACAACATGGGAATTATTCATTTGTATTTTGAACTAAATCAGGGTGATGAATTTCTGTTTTGAATTCTTGGTGTTAAATCATTTGTTAGTGTGGAGAAGCAGCAAGGAACCAAAGTGAAGTAATGAACTGGACCTTCAACTATTCCTGGTTCAGTGTTCAGTCATTTATCATTGGAACATAAGTTGCTGAAAATTTTGCCTTTACTTTTTTGTAGAGCATATCTAAAATATTTGAAAGAGCTTGGAAGGTTTAAATAAGTAGTCTCCACCCTTAACATGCTGTTGGCTGGTTTTTGAAAAACAGCCACTCCAGGAGCTGGATTTCCAAATGTGTCTACAGCTGAAAGGATTAATTGAGATTAAACTAATTTTTAAATAATGGTTAACTAAAATAGTAATTGATTAATCATTAACTGGAATGTACAGATTAAAAAAAGGCCATTTGATGAAAAAAAAAAAAGCATTCAGTGCAGTAATTAAGTCAAAACTGTACCAAAACATATTTGTGTTTAAGATAAAAAGAAAAAAAAAACATTAATCCATAAATATGTTTTGGCTAAAGCTCCTCAAGTGGTATAGTTTTATCTTCAACACTTAACTACAGTTCTGCATTTTATGTTCATCTATTATATTATATATATAATGTATATCTAATGTTGTATAAAGAAGGTTTAAGTGTTTATATGAAAAATCTGTAGTTTGTGCCATCCTTTTGTATGATTAATCATCAGAATAATCGATTAATCAATAACAAAACAATCTTTAGTTGCAGTCCTAAATGTGTTCCCTTGCTCTTACAAATCTCTCCAGATCGCTCACTTATATAAAATTCTTGTCTTCTTTCAAGCACTGATGCATTTTTGTGTTTTTAGTTTAGGCTGAGTTTGAAATAAAAATCGAGAAATCTGTGTGTGTGGGTGTGTGTGTGTGTGCCCTCCATAGCTGTGGTTATATTTCTTACATCTCAAGATTGACCCGTATTTGCATATCAGACATTTTAAGAGACATTGCAAAATTTCAGAAAATAAAACTCACAACAGTTTATCAGGATAAAAGTTTTTCATGCCATATACCAACTGCATACATTATGTTGTGATGTGGTGTCCTCATATGTACGTTTTTATATTAACTAATCACTTGAGCTTTTTCCTCTTTTTAAGAGCTATAAATCAGTCACCTCTCTCATTTAGAGGTAAAAACTTTCGAGAAGTCCACCCTTGTGCCCCCGTTTTTTTTTTGTTTTTTTTTGGTTGCCATATTTTCAAGCTGTGATGGGTGTGTCCAGAGCTCCACGTCTCACCCTGCGCAAATCTATACCCGCTCATTATCAGGAAGGGGCCAGAGCCGGTCTTGTGGGAATTAAACTGAGTGGTGGGTGACCTTCTCTGCCTTGGGCCGCCGTCCAACCCTACAGCGCAGCGTGCAGGCCGACCCTGCGAAGCTACGGCCTCAGCATGGCTAATGAGACTGATTCAGATGGAGAGAGAGATAGAGGAAGCTATCTTTCAGTGTGTGTGTGTGTGTTTAGGTCCTACTTTATCTCATTGGTATTGTGATTTTTCTTTCCGAGTTCTCATTTGTATGTTTTTTGTCCACTTGTTATTCTTGCTTGCAGAAACTTGCTGAAAACAATAGGACAAACGACACAAGTGATAATAATGAGAGTGCGCTCACTTGAGGATGCACTGTTGGCAAAAACACAAGTTAGATGTCACACCGGAGCAAACGGATGCTTATGCAGTTATTACCCCATTTCTCCACCCCCACATCCCCAACACAGACCCCACCAAAATCAGTGGACCTCTCGTAATCACTTCTTATAAATTTGTCAGAGATTGGTAGTGTTTATTAATATTTATCCCCGTTGATCACCGCTCACTATGATTACAGTCTATTTCTGTGACATTTTCTGTCCTGTCCTCCAGAGATCTGGAGACTTTGTGAATTTTCTCTCTCTCTTTCAGTCTCTTTCTCCCCAACATCGTAGATCTGGTCATATCGGTTGCATGAATCACCCAGATTGCATCACGATTTTATCATGCTGTGTTTGAGAATATTCATGCTCTAATGGCTGTTCTTGCATCATGCATGGCAATATTAACCTTAATAATGTAAACCAGCTGTCAGTCATGCATTCATGACTGCAGGATTGGTCATACACATTTTAGTTAGTTTTTTTTTTTTTTTGGACCTTGTAAAAAGCCTTGTGATTGGAGTACAGTGTTGTTAGGGTATTTTGAGAAGATATCAGACGGTTCTGCAAGACAGGTCTAATCAAATTACAGCAAAAATAGTTCAGAGTTACTAGAATTTTACAAATCAAACATTTGAACTCAGTGTGAATCATTGGTAAAAATGTGTGTAAAACATCTAGTCAAAGGCAATTGTGCTTCTAGAAAATGTTCATAGATGTGTCCACACTGCAAAAACACAAAATCTTATCAAGTATTTTTGTTCTGGTATGAATATTTTAGTGCACTTGAAATAAGACACAACTAACCTACAAGTAAGTTTTCAGCAAGAAGTAGAAGCTTGTTTGAAGTCAATAATTCATTAAAATTCATTTTTTTAAAAAGTACCAGTTCCACTAGCAGAATGTTTCACTTAAAAAAAAATCTTCTCATAAGTGAAATAGTCTGCAAGTGTAACTGGTACTTTTTCGTCAATATTAAGCATTTATTGTCTTAAAACATCACCTATTTCTCGCTGAAAAGTTACTTGTAAGTTCATTTTTTCTTATTTCAAGTGTACTAAGATATATAAGATATTCACACAAGAAACAAAAATACTTGGTAAGATTCTATGGTGTTGCTGTACAGAACAGGCCAGTAAAAAGTTAAGGGTGGCACAACTTAAAAAAAAACTTAAACAGCAAGTCTTGATTGGAAAAATAAAAACAACTTTACCTCTGTATGCCTTTGTATGAAATAAACATAATTCTCTGCGAGGAGCCATGGTCCCACATTGGCCCTTTTTGAGATCACCTCTGGTCAAAGGGTTTAAAAATTTATTATTTTTAATTAAAAAAATTGCAAGATGTATACAGAAGGTTATTCCATGCAATAAAACATGGCCTGTTTAAAAAAGAGAGATAATATTCTACATTAAAATAAAACCCTGAGGCGTTTAAATAACTGTACTGGACATGTTAGAGTTGGACGTCATGTGAGGAAAAAAAAGGATCACCAGAAGTTTAGATGTAACAAGAAGAAAAAATGTAAATATTTAACTTATAGCTAAGCATCGTTTTATGCAGAAAACATAATTAGAAAGTTGTTCCCTACTGTAAATAGAGCCTTTAAAACCAGATCCAACCTAAACGGTGCGTTTTTTGTCTTCTCACAGATGTTGTAGAAAGCCTTGTTAAACATGACTAAGATTTGTTTATTATATAAGATTTTCTGACTCAGAGACTTTGGGGGAGGATTTTTTAATTATTATTATTATTGTAGCACACTGATAAATAATGTACCTTCTACGCAAAATTGCTGTCAAATACTTTCTACAAGACGCTCAAAAGGAAAACAGTTTTTGACAAAGTGGTCTTTTTTTCACCACGTCCCTCCTGCCTTGTGTGACATTTTGATGCATGACACAGCAAAATGTCTCACAAATCAAAGGCATTTCAGTGATTTAAGCTGCAGAGCTCACCCCTATGTTTTTTCTTGTAATTTTTGTTTTCCTCTGAGTGCTTTTTTTAGCTTCAGGCGGCTACATTTGACGTCTAGAAAGCCTCCTAATTAATAATGCGCTCACAATTGGAAGATTTCTTAAATCCAGCAGATTGAGCGGTGCTTATAAACTCAGATTTTTTTTTATAACAGTGGTGTTCATTGTTAGCCAGAGCACATGACAGAATAGATTAATGGCCGCTAAAAGGCCCATGAGAGGGTGGGCTTGTTGTGGATTTGGAGTGTTTTGAAGCTTGTGGCTGCTTTAGCCTTTTAGCTGTATGACTTGGATCCTAAGTGACCTTTTTCTCCCAGAAACCCACCAGCAGTCTAAAAGAAATCTGAGTTGGCAAAAACAAAACAACAGCAAAAGAAAAAAAAATCTCCACATATCCCTCAGTTTCAGAACTTTAGCTGCACATTTAGAACCAATCCTACTTGTTTCTCAACTATATCTTGAATTACACCTAGAATAGCAGTTTTGCTAAAACCTAATCTTTCCTTGTCAAGTATAATTAATGATTTCCCAAGACGACTTCTATGGAGGAACAATGTTACGAAAGGGTAATTTATATTTCTTTTCAGCTGTTAAAGTAGGTCAAAAAGCCAACTGCATGCTTTACAAAAGACCGCTGGTCGTTCTGGACACAAATCTTTGCTGTGCACTCACAAACCGCTGACCTGCAGCATCTAATGAAGAGTATAATTATTTATTGATGCGCATTTATGCTGCATTATGCTTTGAGGTTAGTTTCATGAGATCTGTGTGTATTTGTGCAAACCAACACATTCATTAATGCATATTTGTTGATTTAATTATTCATATTTGTGTATTTCTGCAAAGATGTGTGTTTTTCAACTGAAAGTCTTTTCTTTCCTTGCTTTGTTTGGGTTTTTCTTCTCAGCAGAAAATCCCGAACCAGATTTTAATATCTTGTTTTTCAGATATGAGTGTACAAGTATCCATGGATGCCTAAGCAAACATAAAAATGGTGAAGATTTGTTTTAAATAAGGTAAAATATCCATTAAAGTGTCTTGTTGGAATCTCAGAAGTGTTATCAAGAAAGTAAGGTGAAGATAAAAAACTCAAATGTCTTGTTTGAAGTGAGTTTCAGCACAGAGAGTACCCAGCAAAAATATTCAGACTTTTTCACATATTCCGCTATGGAACATCTTTCCACATCCAGAGATCTAAAGATTTCCCTGCACTTCTTCACCAAATAGCTCAAATCTGTTCAGATTGGATGGGCAATTTCTGTGGAAATCAAGTTCCTACCAGACATTTGATGTTTGACTGGTCCATTTTAA
Organism: Brachyrhaphis roseni; assembly: GCA_903066815.1. Taxonomy (NCBI): domain Eukaryota; kingdom Metazoa; phylum Chordata; class Actinopteri; order Cyprinodontiformes; family Poeciliidae; genus Brachyrhaphis; species Brachyrhaphis roseni. The sequence goes on along the minus strand of CAEFZY010005688.1, from coordinate 30,949 downwards.
CAGTTAAATATGCTAAACTGTAGCTCCCACTCTACATTCAGGGTTACCTTTCTTCTTCATTCATCTTTCCATCAATTCTCTATAACTGATATTCTTCAAGCTGTTCTCTACAACTGCTTTACTCATGGTTACTTTAGTTCTGATTTGTTCTTTTTGTAGACTTTTATCGTTTTTTTAGTTGAGATGCTGCTTTTTTGCTTCTTGTGAAACTTCTTTTTTTGGTCCTGCATTTTAACTTCAAAGGGGCAGTATATTGCATAATCAAGTAACTGTTAACTTCAGTTATTATAAAAATGCAATAGCTATAAAATTTGACGTTAAATAAATTTTACTTCCTTATTTAACATATTAATATCGGCCCTCTGTCTCTTTAAAAACTCCTGCTCTTTCTGAAACTCCGCCTTCAGGAGGTCATCATAACATTGTTTACCAACCTTAAACTTCCCAGGCATTTAGCACAGCTGGATGGTTGCCATGGAGATTAAAGGATTTCTCAAGCATGAATAAAGATTCAAGGCTACACTCCAGGTATGTTTTTTTATGAGGGTTAGCATTATAGCTAGAATACTCTCTCCATCTTGGCTTTTCCACCACATGGCCACACAGAGATTTGAAGATGAGCAGCTAAAGCAAACTGGGAGGTTTAGCTGTGCTTGTTAGCAGCTGGTGATATTACTGACGCGTTACTTTGAAATATTGTTTCTGCTGCCTGGACATTGATCAGTTGTTATATGATGACAGTCATGAAACTGTCATGTAGAAACAATTTTGAGTCAGAGATTTTTTCAGATTTCTTGCCAGACTGGCTGCTACTGGAGATACTTCCTGCCCACAACATCACCAAACAATGAGTTTGTTTAGATTCTTGGACTATGAGTTACAACAAGACTTACTTTCTCTCTGGGACAAATGAACTGAGCTGAACTCAAACCAGCTTCTCTTTGCTTGCTGAAAAAATCCCCACAACATAACACCATTTCCACCCATGGTTACTGGTGGGGATGGTAGTCGTAATAAACCTCTGTACTTTGGTTTGTTGTTGTTTTTTTACATAACAACCCCTGCATTATAATAAGAAATTGTAATGCTGTTTACATTAGTGGATCTGATCCAGTGAAAGTCAACAGTTCACCTGTTCAACTCCAAGTCTGCCAAGAGCAAAGTGAGAATTTGGCTTGGCGATTCCTCATGATGGATGTTCTCTTTGGGAAATGAAGGAAAGGTCAGTAAAACTTTGGGACTTGGAACAATAATGGAGCTACTTTGATGAAACCCACCTTTTAAATCGACTGATTCACTTTTTACATTTTATAACTGCTGTAGAACATTTTTTTTGTCAAACGTAATTTTGAGGGACGGTGTGTTTGAATTCCAGCGTCTGTCTCTGGGCCCAGCAGCGCAGCCTTTTCACAGGCTCTCATATGTGAGCGAGTTTCTGTAGAGATGTGTAATAATTGGATTTTAGCTGTCAGAGGAGGCTTTAGTTCAGATTAGACACTGTACAGTACGCTGGACTTAGACTGATAGAGTGGCTTAGAGAACATCATCTGGCTCATGTTAAACAGGAAGCTCACTCTGGCAAACTCCTGCTTTGCTTTGGTGTAAACGTTGGCTTAAATGATGCAGATGTTTTTCCTCAAATAACCGTTAATGCTATCAGGCTGTGAGCTTGGATGTTTGTGGTGGGAAAATAAAGTCTTTTAAGCCACTTTAGACATCCCTGAACGTAACTCCTTTTTCCGTTTTGACTAATTCCTTTTTTGCACTTAACACAAAATTATTTACTGCAAAAATCACCTTGCTTTTTATGGAACACATATCTGCCTATATTTTTGTTTTTACGCATTTAGTAGGTGTCAGGTTATAAACAGACATTTTCAGACTAATATGTTTACCTGACTGTATATTTTTAAACTGCAGCTTTAAGTAAAGTCAATACTTCATGTGGGCTACATGATTAAAAAGAACAAATTCGTGGGCCAAGAGATAAAAAAGAAAATAAAATCCCATTATTAAATTATCCAGGTAATATCCTTTTAACTGGGTAACACAGCTGTTCTAAAGGTGGCGCTAAACATACAGCGCTTTACAAAAAAGTAAATCAGAAGAGTAGAAGCGTTACAAGAACATCTGTTTTTAAAAATATGCTGAGTGAAGTGGTTTATTGATCTTCTTCAGTAACTATAAAGATATAAAAACGGTCAAATTTCACATGGTAAATCACGTTAACAATTCTTTTGTTCTTTTGAGGGAACAGTTGACAAACCAGCTCACTATCGCCACCTGTGAGGTTACAGTGAAAACTGCATACAACTAAGTGGAATGCTGGTCCAGACCCAAAACTAGCATGAACGTAGGTGTGTCTTTATTGAAATCAAGTACTTAAAATTAATTAAAATTTCAATGCCAAGCTACAATACTTTACTAACATTTGATATAACCAAATCAGGAAACCAATATAGAACATATTTAACACAGGAATTTGTCACCATTCAGTGAAGTCACATATTTACCTTTTAGATCTCAAATTTAATAAATAAAAACTGTTGCTCTAAAAATGTGCATCACTGTTTTCAAATGGCAGGGAAAAAAAGGAAACAAAACAAAAACTGACCCAAAAGATCGGAGCGTTCCCACATGGAATTAGCTCAGCTGAGGCAGAGGCTGTCTGGGGTGAAACAAGCCGCCGTCCTGCTGTACCACATTAACCTATAAGACCAACTGCTGCAGTGTTGGAGCCGAGCCCTCTCTATTCTCACAGATCTCAGTAACCATTTCTGTCTTTCTCTCTCTCCCTGTGGAATTGCTCCACTTTGTATGTTTTGTTTTACTGCACACCTTGGAAACGGGGAAATTATGACCCAGAAACGCATCCCCGCGGGGCTTCGTCTTGACAACCGCTTTTGCCATGCTTTGGAAACTCACTGCAGTGTAGCACTTAAACCAGTAGGGTGCATGTTCATGATCCAGCAGCTTCATTTAAACTTGGCAATTAAAGCAATTATCCCAAAAGAGTGTTGGAGGTGTTTTAAAGTATATTGACTGTAGCAAATTTCTGAGCTTCTCGGATCCCTACCTTAAACAGAATTGCTTAAAAACCCACAAGAAGTACTTTCAGTTGAGACAAAATGTTTTTTTGAGGAATCAATGATTTACACATCAGGTTCAGTCTAAATTCAGTTGTTTTTTCCATGAAACACTGACAAATGATCTCATCTCAAAAGCAGTTGAACATTTATGTCTTTTGTCATGTTGTACTTGCAATTTTTTTAGTGTGATTTTCTCTGATACTTTTACAACTATTAAAATAAGAAAGAATGATACATAGGAATTTTATTTTATTTTTTCTTACAGATTGAGGAGTACATTTGTTTTCAGCAGGGAGCCAATCCTTTGTAGAACAATCTTTGGCTGCAATCACAGCTGAAAGCAGCCAAGATGCCCTTTTGGGCTTTTTTTTTTTTTTTTACCAGCTTTGTGCATTTAAAAAGGGAAATATTTGTGCATTCTTCTGTAGAAACTAGGTCAAGTTTTGTCAGGTTGGATGGAAAGGCCTGTGTATGTCAATTTTCATCTGGAATTTGACTAGCCCTTCTAATATAAGTATGTTTTGAGATAAAGTCTTTCACTTGTTCCTGCTGAACGGTGAACCTCCAGCCCACTGTTTTAATGGACTTGTTAAGGGTGAAAAGAATTTTAATTTCTCTGCTCAGTTTTTCTGCCAGTTTCTTTTCTTCATTTTTTCCCATTTACATAGAAATGAGTGCCATTGGAAAACAGTTTCTCTGTTTTAATGGGATAAATAATAATACATGCATCAATACACACAAAATAATCAAAATGTTTCTTTTTTACATTCTTAGTGTTACCAGGATAGATTAATTGTGATGAAGATTTTTTTGCTCCCATTTGGATATTTTTTAGAAAACAGTTATAGGTGAATTTTTTGGATCATGTCTTTATGGCTCTTGTGGAACAGAGCTGCTCTATAGCTACATTCACATGGAAATAAACTGAATCAACGTGGGAACGTTTCCTGAAATGTTTCTAATCTGGGACACCAGGTGACTCAGAGGTAGAGCAAGTGCAACATCTACAGAGGCTGGAGTCCACATCGCAGCCTATCTACTGTATGTCCTTTCCTACACATCTGCCCTTCTTCCTGTCAAACTAATAATGAACAAAATTTGCTAGTGACAATAAAACCTTTTTAAAAAAATAAATGTTTTCATACATGGCCAAAACACAATTTCTTTATTCCTCCAGACCTGTAAGTGGCGCTAAACATGTCTCCACATGGGACTGGTTGTAAAAGCAAGAAAACAAGACTAGCAAACACAAATGCACAAGTGTAATCTTATGCATTGAGTGAGTTGCATCAGTTGCAGCACAACTACAAACACAATCCTCCATTATTCTTGCGGTTGTTGACGCATTTGGGGTTATTAGTCAGGTTAATGTTAGCCTGATAAGCTAGCGTTTTAATAAAAGATCGTTTTCACTCATCTTAGAAAAAGAAAGCTGAATGTTGTTAGGTAGGAATATCTCCCTTGTTGTTAGGTTGTTTGTGCTTTAGGATGCAGCAGGCTTCTTTCTGTTGTTGAGTCGTGTTTTCTTGTTAGTTTAATTAGCATACAGCTAAATTAATTCTACTGTAGCTATTGTAGCTGCTTTGGAACCACTATCTCTTCTCATAGTTTTCACACAATGCTCACCCATTACAAATAAGGTTTCTCAAATTATGTTTTATATGAGCTACTGTTCACATTTGTTGTGAGTCATAGTAGGGGTATGTTCACAAAGGTTTAACTACAGCACAAATGTTGATCTCTCATCCCAACAGTTCCTTTGACTCTGACTTTAGAGGTCGAAGTGTCTCTGTCTCCTTTGCCTTGAGCTTTTCCTTCAACCGGAGCACACGTTTCTCTGTTGCCAGGCTCTGTTTTGAAATGTCTCAACCGAGCCAGAACAGCAGATGCCAAAGCAGTGGAATTTCTTTCTTCTGCTACTAAGTAAAATCAAATATTTTCCAAAAACAGCATTAGGACCAATGATGTCTGGTTTTCCAATAGTGAACCAGACACGGAGTAAGATGCCAAATGTGGCACATGCGGTTCAAAACAACACATGCTTAAGCTGTTTGAAATGTAAGCAAAATAGTACGGCTTAGATTATGCCACAATGTTCCGAAGGGCCTCTGAGAAATATTTGTACCATTTAAACTTCTACACATTTGCAATTTGTTGTACTGGATTTAATTTTTGTGTATCAGCCTGTATAAATATAAACTTGTCCTCACATTATTGTTTTTGAAATTCATGCAATACATACCATTTAATTTCTGTCTGGAAAAAGGACAGTTAAAATTAATTATTAAAAGGGATTAAATGGAATCCACACTGTTTTTGATTTTATTTCTAAAAAATGTTCAGTATTGTTTTCCTTCATTTACCTTGTGTTGGTTTAGGTGCGAACTCTTTTGTAAGGCATGACAATTCTTCAGAGTACCCGAGTTTATTTGATCAGTGCTAACCTGCAGGAATCGGTATTGCTTGAACACTTGTTTACACACTTTGCTTCACCCTCTTTATCAAAGCGTTGCTCTTTTATAATTGGCCCCAGTGCTCCGGTATAGCTGCTCATCTTAACCTTTCTTACTGGTCCTCTACTTCGGTTATTGGCATAAAAAGCAAATTGTGACAAATTATTTCTTCGCCATCCAAAGCTTTTTCAATTAGATTAGCTTTTGGTTCTCGTTTTTGTGTGACTGTGACAGCACCCGTGGGCGTGAGATGCTCATGATTCGGCGGCTTTAATACAAATACCCAACCCACTGTGTGCGTGTGTAACTTTCAGTGGTTCAAGTCCTTCCTGCCTCATGCACAGAACTTCCAATACCACTCGTAGATGTTTGTTTGTGTGTGTGTGTTTGGCTTCAAATGGTCCAGTCTTTAAGACAGATGTTCGAATCCCTACTGCAGCCTCTCTTTATTACCACACTAACACCACTACGTCTTTCTTGTTTGGTCGCCATGTGTACGTTTCAAACACACATCCATGCACTCATTAACGACCAATTAGACAGCAGATATTGGCTCAGTAGGGGAATGAAAAGGCCAAACGTGGTTGTTCTACCCCTTCGACGCCAAGTCCCAACAAATACTTGGATGAGGGCCAGGGTGGAGTATTTGCATGTTATTGACTTGCCTTTCCCATAAGTGACGGTCTGAGCTTGTTTTGGCTGAACTTATTTAATTAAATGCATTTTTTTCCATACTGCTCAATTGTTGTCGTTGGTTGCGTCAGCCATCCGGGAGGCCTCGACACAGCTCTCACTTCGACATTATCGTTCACACATGAGAGGGACACGAGCTATGTTTAACATACACACGCGTAGACACACACAAACATGCTCGCCAGTTTCTCGGTGGGATTGGGCCGATGTGTTTGTAGCGGCGTTGGATGAGAGATGCTTGAGGCGTTTGTCTCTCCAGAGAGCGTGTTGATGACATATCTCGCTCTCTTTCTCTCAACTCTATGTTTACCTCAGTTACTCTCTAAAACAGACGCATTCTCTCTTCTTCTCTCTGTTTTGTTAATGTCAGTGTTCTCTGCCAATTAATCAAAAGTTAAAAGTTTATGTGTGGAACACATTTTAGGCAGTTGAAAGTGCTTTACACAATTAAAAACATAGTAGTCATCAACTGTGAAATGAGCAAAAGGAAAAAGAATTAAGTATTTAAATGCCATCATCAAAATCATCATACAGTCACTCCATGAGTGAAGACGGTACATACGGACGAATGCATACATCATCAACTGGACAAAGTGACCTGCGGCAAACAAATATACCAAGAAAAATCTAAGAGAAGCTGGTCGCCCAGGGATGCACATTGAAAATAACATCATAGAAGCGTCGCGCGCTCACAGCCCACACACGTTCCTACATTCCCACCCGTATTCCTGCCCAAGTTCATGTCCAACATCAGTGTTTGACCTCACAAATGCACATCTTGAAGAATAGTTCAATAATACCATTATTATGTTACTATACTTTGCAAATTTAAATAATTTTCATAATTTACTAAATTAAAACACATTTGGTCCTAACTTGAAACAGCAAGAAGAAATATATATATCTTTTTATTTGACATATACAAACTTCTGGTTTTAGTTGTATATAAATTGTCAATTGAAAGGAATTGCAGTCAAAGTACCTGGAAAATGATGATCAGTGCAGACCAAGATGAGGATTTGGTTTTATGCCCCATTATATGTTCAAGAACTGCTCTTTACCAAACAGCGGCACATGGGATTTGAACATTATTATAATACTTCTTATTAAAAAAAAAATTCTGTACAGAATGTTGAGTCCTTTGAAAATTATTGCCACAGTTCTGTTTAACATATTCATGTAATTACTGCCTCGCTTTCCTCTGAGACTTCAGTTTGTATTTCAAATAAAATCAGTCGACCTGTAACTGTAGAAATAGGCCAAACTAAACTTAATCTGGTTAATCTAAATATCCCTTTGGGGTCTCTTCATTTTGTACTCTGTGTGTCTCTTGCACAAAAAATGCTCTTTTTAGAAGATGATGAGCCAAAATTATTTTCCCAATTTTGTTCATGAAGACTATCACTTCACTTCTAAATGCATAATAAATATTTGTAAATTTACAGTATTTTTCACCCCTGAAATACAAAATTTGGTTCAATAAAACCTTCTGTTTTGAATCTTATTATCTAAGCCAGGAAATGTCAGGAGTGTGGTTCAGGATCATTTTTTTTAGTTTACATAAGTTTGCAAATTTAATTTGTAAATGAATCAAAAATTTATTTTCTGAAATTTCAATATCATAAATGCAATTAGCAATTGGTTTCCATAAAAAAAAAAAAAATCTCTTTTGTACCAACTCTGGCACAGTTCAAATGCCTATGTAAATGTCAAGCAGACTGGAGTCTGCTGCAAAAGCAGGAAGCAAACTATAGTGCAGGGCATTCTGGGTAAATGTATTCAAACCAAACGTGTGTGTTTAGCTCTAGCGAGAGAAATTTTAAGTCAAAAAAGTCATCGTTAAACCGCTAAAATCTGATGCTATGTCATTTTTGTTTATATTTGTGAAGGAGGTTTTTCTTCACACATGTAACCACTGTGATTTCCATCAGTGGTTCTTAGTGCAGCACCTCCACAGGCCAAGAGGGGAACAGGTTTCCAAAGGGTTTGGTTTTGATACACTGCAGTATGAAAACGAACCGCAGCAAGTGAAAATGGACCAAATGTTACATTTTGGTCATGTCAGTCGCCTTGAGATGAATTAAGGTGAATCAAGTTATTTACTTTGCTCTGTTGTTCAACCATTTTTCCCCTTTAGTAGTTTTGACCAATGTACATTAAAGTGAAACGACTGAAGACTGCAAACACAGCTGATATTAAAAAGAGGAAAACGCATGGCAAACAGAAGGAACAGATCTGTTTTATAACAACTCTGTGTGTTTGTGTGGTTTAGTGGTTGATGGCTGCACAGTTAGCGGCGGGTAAAATGGCAGCATGTCCTTTCCAGCGCTGCATAGTTTAAAACCACAGTTTGGCTACTGCGGCTCTTGAGCCTCTTTGGTTAATGGGTAGTTCTCTAGCTCAATCCATGCTCTCTTTTGCCCTCTCTCGCTCTTTCTGGCTCGAGGCTCATTACTGGCTACAACAGTGTTGTTGACCCCACAGCCCTCAACTATGTCTCCCCTCTTTATCTTCCCTCTACTCGTCCCTTTTCTCTGCCCGCCCTTTCATTTCTCCTCGTTTGAGTTGCCCCACTCTTTCCCTCATCACCCCATCATCCTTCTTCCAGCCCGGCTTGGCAGCAGTCTTTATGTGGAAGAGCATGCGTGCTGCCCTAGGCCAGTCGGCTCCTGTGTACAGTTGAGGTCTTTGGTAAGGACAACACTGGGGACCCTGTCCTTGTCTAACTTGCTGGAAATAGAACAAAGGTGTGTGTGTGTGTACGGCCCATAATGTTATGTACATTGTTCTGGAGTAATAATATTAATAGCATGGCAGCGGGTTCAGTAGGGCATCAGGGACACACTACACAAAGACTTTAAAGACTACATAATAAAAGGCTACAGCACAGCTCCTTGCAGGGTATTCATACCCTTTGAATGTTTTCCCATTTTGTCAGCCACAAACATAAGTGTGTTATATTAGGGTTTTATGCGATTTAACAATACAAAGTCATGCATTTAACTGTTGTTGTGTTGAAGGAAGTTTAGTGTGGTTTTTATTTATTTTTTTCAATCAAAATAAAAAAAACGTGTTAACTTGTTGTCAGGGTGTCTGCGCATCCTTACAAAGTCTTAAGAAGTCTTAAATTCATGTGTCTAAAATTAAGGCTTAAGGAATGTCTTAGCTTTATTCTAAGAATTGTAAGTTCACCTTAAATATGTTTGTCACAGGTCTTAAATTTTCTCATAGCAGGACTAATAACCTATACTTTCCAAGGTTATATGTAGTCCAGACATCAGGTAGGCAACAGCCAAACACTTAATAAACTATGTTAAAGTAAATAAATGTTGTACTTCCTGCCATTTTTATATATATGTTTTTGTCAAGATACATGTCTTACATTTTGTTCATGATGATCTTAAAAAGGTCCTAAATTTGAGTTGGCACATTTCAGCAACAAGGCAGTTCAAAGTGATTTACGTATAAAAACACAAAAATAAAAAGTCATAAAGTATAGCGTACAGACATACATTTGAAAAACCAGCAGGGCCGTGCAGAGACCTTTAGAGGGGCAGGTGCTCTAAGTTAACAAGGGGCACATTGGACAAGATGTTAAAACACCGTACAACGACATAGCAACAACCCATATTAATCAAGAATTTAATTGGATCCTACTATATCATTGGACAATGCAAAGCAAATGTAGTAGATTTTCCCCAACAGGTATAAAGTTGCTGTTTCTGCTGCTGACAGTCCTGGAGGGCTGAGTTGATCTGAGACTGTAGCTGTTAAACAGACCAGAGGAGAGAAGGTCAAAGGTTATGAAGTTATGAAACAAGCAAATTTGCTGCCATTTTACTAATTAAGCCCTAATAATATCTATTTAACCTCTACAACAACTTGACTGCAGACTGATTTATAGATCACAAAAGCTCCAAGGGGTTAACTCTAACTCATTTTTTGATGTTAGCATCTCTGAGATCTAGAATTATAAGACTGGGATATCAAGGCAAAAAAAACTCAGTAGCTGCTGGTAGGGGCCCTCCAGACATTCAGGGGCCCCTGGATCTAAAGTTGTAGCATCATTTATAGAGAATGTTTTAACTTTTATTTAATGCATTCAGCTGAGAAAAAAAAGAGTACATTTAGGATTTAATTAGGAAGTTTACTTTGTAAAAGTTGAAATAATCATCTTGATCGTTTGATTGTTGTGTTACCATGGCTACAATATGGTGTAATCTTTGTGTTTGAATTGGATTTGTTCACAAATACATCACAGCAAATAACCAATAATCAGTGATTGATTTTAAACTCGGCCAATAAACCTGGTCTCCCTTCACAGATTCACCTTATCAATATTTAAACATGTTAGTGATGCTGAGGTTCTTAGTAGGAAGGATTTCGGGGAGAGGGGTGTTCTGTCTATGGCCCCATATTACCTTGGGCCGGCCCTGCATGAACAGCTGCTGATGGAATCTACCTGGAATCTTCCTGGAATCTACCTGGAATCCCCCGGTGGCCCCTATGTCAGTCCCCTGATGCTTTGGGGACATTTTGGTTCATTTAATTGTGGCATGTTTGGCTTTATGCTGCGGTTCTAATTATTGCTCCAGTATTTTCTCTGATGTTTATTTAGTGAACTCTAAATGCTCTGGGCTGAATCTTCCTTTAACACTTGAGGTTCTGCAATAACTTCTATTTACATTTCTGTGTTTAGCGGTGAGGACAATTGTGAAAATATAAATAGAAACAGTTTTCTTACATCAGACCTACATTTTTATTCACAAACCAGTGTATTTGGTTTGTGAATAAAAATATTCTTGCCCATAATTTGATAGTTAGAGGCAAAGATCCTCCCCCCTCCTCCTCACCATGGACTCGGAGTCTGAACAACATGGAGGCAGAAACTGAGAGTCATTACTAGACTGAGGGCAGCTGATTATATTTAGATAAATATTATTGCTGAGGGGCTCAAGCAGGCATTCTGACTGTCGTGATCTGTGTTTTTCTGTGTGTTTATTTTGAGTTTTCTGTGTCCCCGAGTCTCCTTGTTGTCCTGTCTTCCCCTTGATTGTTTCCCAGGTGTGTCTCATTCCCAGGTGTGTCTCGTTCCCTGATTACCTCTTGTGTATTTTACCCCACCTCAGTCCTTTGTTCCTCTTCGGGTCCTCGTCTCATTTTGCCATCAACGTATGTGTGCTTCAGTCTGTCGTTTTTGTTCCAGCTGCTACCTGTGTTGAGCCCTGGCTTCCGCTCAACAGTGCTGCCTGGCGTTTTTGGACTGTTTGTTGTCGGATCATTCATCATTAAACACCATCATTCATCTTACCTGGGTCTCTGAGCGTCTGCCTCACCACTTCACACCACAGTTTATGACACTGACAGACAGATTAAAAAACTAAAACATTTTTTTTTTTTAATTTTGAGAAAAAAAAACAAACTCAAAAAGGGCACTAGGGGCATCAAGAGTAAATGGGGCAGGGACTCAAAGCCCCCCTCTGCACGTGCCTGAAAACTAGTAACAAACATTACATTTTGTTGAGTGGCATCATCAAAATAATCAATGCACATCAAATATGTTGCTCAATGCAACTCTAAACAGGTGGATATTTAGTCTTAATTTAAAGAAACTCGATGTTCTGAATACTTTCGCCAGATCATTTCAAATTTTGCACCAGGCAGAGTGAAACCATTAGATCAAGAAGAAGATATCTACTGCTATATATATATATAAGGCACAAATGTAAGTAAAATCTGTATCAACTTGATAGCTTGTGCAGCTGGTGATTAGAGGATGATTTATTTAAGCAATAAAATCAAGCCCTGATATGATGAACATCTGATTTTTACAGTCGGGCGTCTGGACTGTGACAAATGGAGGACAAATGGCCACCAGCTTATTAAACGTCCGGTTTTATGGTATCAGACCGAGTACCGAACGTCTCTAACATATTACTATTGGCAGCTGAAAACTAAAAGCCCAGATTTCTTGTTCATAACCTTAACAGTTCCTCTTCTTTTTCATTACAAGCTTCTGTTGGGGTTAGTTAGCATTTTTAGGTCCTGTAAGTCCATCACAGACTGGTGGCAGGGGAAAAAAAGCCGCCATCAACGAGTAGCTGCGGAGGCATGATAAAAGAGGCAGACTGTCGGAATTACATGTCTACAAGGCAAACAACAGCTAGCAGATGTCGGGCCTGTGTGAGGCCACATTTGTCTGCAGTGAAAACACGTCGACTGAACGCTCCGCTGTGCCTCAATCTGAGCTGTTGACTCTATGGTAATGATGCAAGTCAAGCTAAACATAACAAACCATTAGCATCCTCAGCATGCCAACAACAGCACTGGGAAAGACGGTGATCTCACTCCGGTGCGTGTCCGCGTGTGCGCTCGTTGGCCATATACCCCGGGAATGCAGATTGGTTTACAAGTATGAGCGCCACTGCATAAATCAAACCTGCCTTCACCACGCTGATGTAAACCGCTATCTTAAAGAGTTTGCAGTCACAAAATAATTCTTTGGTTTGATTTCTCCCACGGCAGAATTGCGGTGCTGCCTTTGGGGGAAGGAAGGAAGTTGTTTTATGATAAAACCAGGCAACGATTCGACCGAGAGGGTATCTTGTTCCTCAGTTCGGTCGGATGACCTCCGAAGCAGGATGCAGTTATAAATTGAGAATTATCTGCGATCATGCTTGTGACTTTAGAAAAGGAAGGAAACATGACCTGAAAGAGTTCTTGGCAGAAATAAAAGAGTACCTTCCAACTCCCTCTGGGGATAGACGCGATTTCCCACCGGCCACTTCCTGTGAGCCTTCAAGGAAAAAAGGGAAGATGTGAGAGAAATATTTCAAGGCAGCGAGGGTGAAAGAAGAGCAGGGTTGAGGTGAAAGTGGGCTGGATGGAGGAAATGAGTGAAATGAATGAGTGAAGATTTGGTCCTTATCAGAGGAAGTGAAGAGAAACCTCAAAAAGGCCGGAGTTCACACTATCACTGATCCATGGCAGCCTTTTCCTCTTTCCTTCTCTTCACGTCGGGTCTCTGCCTTTGTCCCTCTCTTGACTTGATTTCCCCTTCTAATTTCCTCCTCTCCAGCTTGTCATATGTGCCTCCATCATCTCTGCACCACCTCCCGTGTTCTTGTTTTTCTCCGTGTCCTCCTTTCCTCCTCTCAAATTACTCGGCAAGCAGTTCCCAAATTGAGAACATGTTTATGTAAATCATACAAAAGGCAGATTCGTTGTGTGTGTTGCAGCTTCCTCCCCCCCTCCCTCCCTCTTTCTCTCTTTCTCCTTGTCTCACTCACTTTGTCACTTTGAGTCTTTGTTCAGCTAAGTTAAACTTTGCGGTGTGTCGGGCTGCCTTTGAAAGTCTGGTGGAAGGCAGACAACGTCCGCCACAGGCGTTTTCTCAACCCTTTTTCTTTTTTTCCTCAGCTTCGCCCGCTCACACACAAACACACGCTTTCCCTGACAGCTCTGCTGTTTTGAAGGGGTGTGGTGATTGATTAGTCTCTATGGAGACGATACGTCTTGTAATGAACAAGAGAAAGCTGCCATGTTAATTTGTTTAGTGTGGGCGGCTTCAGTCGTGTTTGTGTGTGAGTGTTTTCCTTTGGCGCATGTTTCTGTGTGCATGTAAAGAATTTACACATGTAGATGTACATTACTAACCTTTTAAAGGCATTTTCTTTCATGTTTCTTTTTTTTTTTTTTGCATTGTCAGCTCATGTAGTAAAAGTATTTATTTACGTTGTGTGACATTACCACCACAAAGCATGTGGTAATGAAGAAAAGTCACCTAGAACATGTTAGTTTTATGTGTAAGTCACACATGGATCTGAATTAGTGAAATAAATGGACCATTTGAAAGTCACCTTTTTTAAACTACAGTGAGAATCACTGTAAACAGCTGGTTGTTCTGAACTTTATATACTGACATTTAGGAAGACTCATTAAATCTTTCAAACACATTAGGTAAAAAATTGTGATTAATTGAATGAGTTGTAATGCAAACATTTATGGCATTAGTTTGACAGTCTGGGGAAAAAAATGTTTCTTTCTCATGATCTAAAGGTAAAAGTTTAGATCATGAGACCACACACATGCTGGACACAGATATGATAGTTTTTTTCTGAGGCTGACCTGAGGTCAGCCCTGAGGATCCTCTCTGCAGACCTGATTGTTTGTTTTATGTCTGGTCCTGACCTGTTTGAGGATGACCCAAACCACAAAGTGACAGATGAGCTCAGGACAGATTCAATTAAACTACCGTACACGTTTTAAAGTTTTAGACTTAATGTACCACATTATTATGCAGTTTAACTGGCCTATCTTGTACTTTTCTTTTGCTGTTTTAGTCTTTTAAAAGTTGCTGTGGCAAGAGAAGCAACATGCAGATCAGATAACTGATCTATCTGATCTTGAGTGCTTGTATTTAGGAAATAAGCCATGTGAGAACAGGAATTAGATAGTAAATTAGATGGAGAAGTAAAGCAGTCCTAGTTTTTCAAAGTGTCTCATCCAGAGGTGTTGAAGCTATACAGTGAACCAATGTGTGGTGTTGTCCTGCTAGATGAAATTGTCAGTCTGGGGAAAAAGTCAGTGCCCACCAGATGCAAGAAGTCATAATGCACAGAAAAAACTCACTTCTACTATAAAGCATGTAAAATCCAGCTGTGCTTTGTGCCACACCAAAACTGCTTCAAGGGAGTTCATCAAAAATGAGAGATTACATGAAAATACCCAGCAAGTAGATGCTTTGTCAACTGTTTGGTAACTGTGTAATTTGTTTACATTTCTACAAATTCTAACATGCCAATGCATTTGAAATTCAATGACACATTACTAAAGTCAAAAATACATTTTGTATTATATATTCTCTATTCAGACATGCACATTGATAAACAAAAAGCAGACATCCAGTTTAAAGGGTTGAGATCATCCCGAATTAGATATTACATGAAACTTTATGGGGAAAAGTATAGAGATTTTTAATACATTCTACGCTCATTTAGTTGAGATGTCCATTACAATGGACATTAAAAAACCATATTAAAACATGAGATAGGAAAAATGTCTCTTTTTTTCCCTTTATTTCTAAGCTTACGAGGAGTAAAAATCAGATGAGTACATTTTTTGTTTGGTCCACTAGGAGATCAGGTCTGAAGTGGTTAAACACTGAAGGAACAAGTTTGCATATACAATAAATGCTCCCCCTTTTGATGACACAAAATCTGTGAATAAACTGTTTTGAAAAAGTCCTGTATTGAATCATTCCATTGCCTTTAAGGTAGTTTAAGTTTAGGAACCAATAGAACCACAAGGATCTTTGAAAGTTAACATGTAAAAATACTAATTCTACTGTAGAAAATGTTATTCATACACAAAGAACAGCAAAACACAAAAGAGACTTGACAAATCGGTGGTGAGAGGCTGCAGATTCAGGGGAACCTCCAGGTCTGCAGGGATGATGCATGATGTCAATGACATGCCTGTTATACACTCACACACACGCGTGCAATTTATGCATAAACCATGTGTGACACATTAGCATCGTAACGAGCATGTACAGTACACTCTGATTATGATATGCTAATTTGACCTATAATTTACTTCCTGTCCTTCCTGCTGGCCAGAGACCAGTCCTCCATCTTTGTTCTGGTTTGCCTCTTAAAGTTTCCAAAGCAGCTTGAGATTAAATAAATAAATAAACATTACCACAATGTACTTTTACTACACTCTGGAGGCTGAATGACATAATTAGTTTGATCGCTAACTTCTTAAAATCATTAAACTTCTTGTTATACGACTCTGTGGTTTCCACACTTCCTTTACTAACTGCTAAAAGATTCATGTTTGTGGTGTTTTTTTCTGCTTATTGCCTTTTATTATTCATAGAATAAAGTTTTCCAGTGAGACGCAGTAGATGTACAATAACTTTGTGCAACTTATTGTATGTTTTCTAACTGCTTTGTCTTCCTGTGTGTCCCCTTATACAACAGCCGCTGCAGATAGACGACAACTTCTGCGGCCAGGACTTCAACCAGCCTCTCGGAGGTACAAAAGCCATCGAAGGATTTCCGCTGTATGTGGACAAAGATGACGGCATGACCTCTGTGGCGGCGTACGACTACAGAGGAAACACCGTGGCATTTACCGGCACTCGCAGCGGACGCATAAAGAAGGTAAGCGACCGGGAGTTTAAGGACTTCCATGTCAGAAGATGAATCCTCTAAAGTGGTAGAACAACTCCAGGGAATGCCAGGAACAGCATTGGAGATTTGTGACCAAAATGCGTGTCGCTGTGGTTTGTGCTGTTTGTGGTATTTTATGTTTGTTCCCTCCACAAATGGCTTCTTATCCCCTTTTTTTTCCTATCATTGAAAGCTTTTGCAGTTGCATATAGACTTGCCAAAAGCACGACAGGCAGCTAGCTCTTCAGATGGAAGTTTTCTCCCGCAGAGCAAGGTTGAGTCTGTGTGTTTGTGTCTATTTTTTTGGGGGTGGGGAGAGAGAGATTTGTGGAGTGGAACTCATGCTGCTAGACATACTGGAGCTGTGTGGGTTTTATCTCTCTGAGTGCTGTAGTCACAGAATTTTCAAAAGCCAGTGAGGTTTTTTTTTGTTTGTTTTGTCTTTGTTTTGGCTGTAAGGTGGGTGCAGATGTCTTTTTTTTATGTGTCTCTTGAGCAGCACAGGTGAGAGAAGCTCATGCCTTTTTTTGAGCCTGTTTGTTTGCTTGCTGAAATGAGCTGTCCTCAATCACAGGCAAGCAGTAATTTTACTCATGTTCCGCATACACACAGATCATGCAGTCCCTGTGGGTTTTACAATATGTGTGGGCTTCCTCGAGTGCTGGTGTTGAGTAGACTGCACTGCATGTGTGCCAATCAGCTGCTCCTTCATCTGAACTCCGACAGAGGCGTGTTATGTTTTTTTTTTTCATTCTTTTTCTCCGTCCTCAGCAGGACACAGCATATAAGTGCCTTTGTGTCAGTAACATGCTTCAGAAGGTATAAAACTGTCAGCACAGGATAAAAGAAATTTAATAAATATATATGATATTTAAAAAAAAAAAACACAAAATCAAATTTATTTTTCAGTATTTACCCTTCAAAAGCTTTCTGACAATCCTCCCCAGAAGGTTTTAGTGCTTGTTCTGGCAGAGATCATTAGTTAATATTCAAGTAGCTCTTATTCAGCTCACAGCACATATTCATGCAGATACCTTTGTTGAAACAATAATACCATTTATTATTGCAGTAATTTTGAACAGTTCGAAAAATCTAACTGTTAATTCAAGGTACATTTTTATTTTCTGGGAAAATCCCATGTTAAGAAATAATTGTGTTTAGCAAATTTACTGGTGGCAAAAATAGTGCCAGTCTAAAAAAATAAGGAGATGGCGGTCACAAGTTCTCAATAGTAAACATTAAATGTGTAACAAACATAAACATACACATGTGGAATTTCTTACATTTTACAGTGTAACTGGACCAGTGGGTTTTGGTCTGATTTATTTAGCTTTTTGTTTGCAAACTCCCCAAGTGGGGTTGTGTGGAAGCAAAGGAAAACATAAAAAAAAAAAAAAACACCTTATGACTTTTAAGTACAGTGGAGGGTCTGTAATGCTGTGGGCCCTTTTCCATAGGTCTGGAACCTGTTAGAATCATGTGACAAATCAACAAAAAAAATGATTCAACAGACACAGAATCAGCCTAACTGATAGAAACAACCTGAAGGATTTACTGAAAAAAGTAAGAACATAAGAGTGAACCGAGAACTCTGGAGAACAAATGGAAGTTAAATTATTATCATCAATAATGATAATTTACGTACAAAATCACATATTTCCAACTTTTCACTGATTTCAAATGAAAGTTTTTTAGTGTGAGATTTTGCTAATGGAATAAAAGATAGATTTATTTCACGGTTGTAGTATCTGCTGTAGGTGTAGATAAAATTTCCTCTGCAGCTCATCGACAACCTTTTGCAGTTCAGCATTTCAGTTGTCGACTCCTTCCTCGTCGGCTAAAATAACATGCTCACGCAGACGCATGCATGCCATCTTAGCGCAGCATCCTGTCTCCCAGGTTCTGCCAAGTCGACTGAAACCTGGCCCGCCAGTCCTTGCGGCTGACCCCTGGACCATGTCTGTGGCTCGCGTGCACGCAGACACATGATTTGTGTGTCTGTCAAGAGCGACGAGGTCAGCAGATCCTGGATGATATCCCGCCCATCGGAATCCCATTTCCCTTCTGCCGGCACATCTTCCCTGAGCTTTGGAAGACGGGAGAGGGAGGAAGGTGAACGACGAGGTGGAGGCAGCCGCTGTGCTCGCAACAAATCAATGAGATGCTGCAGTGAAATGCAGTTGTCTGTATGAGCTGGAGGAACGGCAAAATGGCAATTACTATAAATCAACAGCAGTTTCAGCTACAAGCACTTTGTTAAGCTCTTCCATTTCTTGTTGCCGTGATTAGTTCCACTTTAAATGAGGTTCTCTGAAATTGATTGGACAAGAATTAAATGCCTCCAACTTGCTTTGGATAAAACAAAGTTTTAGAGTGGGTGGGGCACTAAAAATGGAAGGAAGCTGGGATTAGAAAGAATAAAGTGAAGCTGAAGCGCATGGTTACAGGCAGTGGAGTTTTATTGCTACTCATTAGAAGTTAAACTGTGCTCCTGGCCTAATGAAATGTAAAGCTGCATTGTATTGATGTCGACACACACACACACACACACACACACACCCCGATACTCATTAGGATTCCTGCAATGGGACTGTTGCAAACTGTGTGTTTGCTTGCACAGACACGTCTCGCCTGCTAGACTTTCTGTATTGATTGATCTATGAATATATAATCACTAATGTCGAGCTTAAATCCACGCAGTCCATTGGAAAAGTGTAGGTTTCTTCGTCTGGCTACGTGTGGGGGGGTGTGTGTGTGTAAGGGTGAGAGCTCTGCTGGAAGATATTGTAAATCTGCACAGGATGACTAATCCCAATGTCATGACTTATACAGTATGAGCAGAATACAGCGTAACATCTCCATTACTGCTGGGCTAATGGCTTTCCTTCTCTAGAAGTTTGGACTGAGCTAACGTCATATTATTAGAGGCTGTTCTCCAGTTTTCACTTTATATGAAATAAGAATTGTAATAAGGTCTTGTTATGCTGAAGGACAGTTAGCTCAGATGGTGTTGCAATTTCCACCTAGAAGTTCTCAGCCATTTGACAGTGTTTTGGTAGTAAGTGGAGAATTGTAAAAAAAAAAAAAAAAAAAGTCCATAATTCCTCATCTCATCGGATGAACTTTCCATATTCATGTTGCCTGCGGAAACTACTAGAGTTGGGGAGTTGTGGTTAAAACCCATTTACTAAGATTTTTTTTTAATCTTAAATGCAAAATGTATATATATTTTGTACACTTTTGACTTAATTACTGCTCTATGATTTTTTTTTAACAAAATGGCCTTTTTAATCTGTGTATTATAATTAACGATTTATCAATTACTAAATTAGTTGTCAATTTGTCAACTAATCCAGTTAATCTGTGATTAATCAGATTAATTGGATTAATAGTTTCAGCCTTAATCTCTTCATAATGGTTTTATATACAGTGTTGAAAAAATAATTGTAAGGAGGCAGAAATATGTAATTGCAGTGTCTGGACTCTAATGAAATGTGAAGAAAAACTTATATACAGCATGTATTTTGGACCTCAAGTAGCAATATGTATAGTATGAGCCACAGGGTGTGTAATATGTAATTTGCTTTGAGCTCTTGGGTATAACATTCACCAATGTACAGAAGGTTATTGTATGTTGCTTCTGATTATGGAAGCCTCTCCTCTATTTCCGTACAATGTCTGCCAGAACTATCCAGAGTACGCTGTTATTATGTCTTTGTACTTCAAAGTCACATAATTAAATTTTTCTTCAGGAGGTCACAGTGCTGTTCTTTGTCAGCTGACATGGTGAACATTGGGGAACCGACTTTTTGACAGTATAAAATTCACCATAGACCGTCTTCTTACCTGTTTGCCAGAAACGTCCCAAAAACCCAACGTAAAAACCTGG
The DNA here is from genome assembly GCA_903066815.1 of Brachyrhaphis roseni. Lineage (NCBI taxonomy): Eukaryota > Metazoa > Chordata > Actinopteri > Cyprinodontiformes > Poeciliidae > Brachyrhaphis > Brachyrhaphis roseni. The sequence continues at coordinate 10,647 of CAEFZY010005688.1, read as the reverse complement.
AAATCCTTTTGTTCCCCTCATTCCGTCTCGTCTTTTGACTACCTGGGAGAACAAGGTACTCCCGCCGCATCAGGAGAGATGAAAAGAAACACTCAACAGCCTGAAGTGTTTCCAGATTTTAGAAGCAAAAGAAAAGGGATAAGCAGGGCAGATGGAAAGAAAGAGGGGGAAAAAGGGGAGATTTACTCTTGACAGTGTACAGGTGTGGGTGTGTGTGTGTGTGTGGTGGGTGAAATAGAGGTATGGTTTCATGTCATTTCATCATTTCCCTGCTAGCAGTAAATCCAATTACTTTTCCTTCTCCTTTCTATCTTGTAAGATAGGCTGAGTGACAGGGCTGATTGAAGTACAGCGCTGCTGAGGTAACCGTGCCAACTGGTTGACTGACACAACACTGGCACTTAACTGGCTTCATACAAAGAGACAGGAAAGCCTGGTTAGACTGGAGGCTGTCTATGAGCTGTTGAGGGGAACCACAGGTTCACTCGTCCCTCCTAAAGATGATCTAATTCACTCTTTGGCAACAGACTCAACATGTTCTGTTTTCTTTAGCATGATAGCACTGAACTGTTCCACTGTGTGTTATCATGTCCTCCCTGTTTCAACTCCGTATTCCTTACTAACTACTCTCCAGTCCTTGAATAGTAGTTAGACTTTAGAACCGGGGAGGGTATTGAGTGACAATGGCACTTCAGTCTTTGAAACTCTGGTGTTCATTACTCCAGTTTGTGTCTCTGTGTATGTTTCCATTGCACTAGTATTTATTTGAGTGTAAGACTTAACAATTTACACATCAGAAGACTTATTTTGGGGTTGTTTTATCTACTGTTCTTAATTCTGTAAAGTATTTTCTGTCCTAAAAGCATACTCTTAATGCAATCCTTTGTAGCTGCATTTACTCCAGGTTCACTAATAATAGTAATAATATCCCAATACACACCTAAGGGAATAGTTGTAATAGTTGTTTATATATATATATATATGGGGGGGGGGGGTGTAGGTGCGTGGGTGTGTATAAAAACTGAACAAACACTGTCCAGAAAAGTTAAAATTTCAACATGAATATCTTGCAGTTCAAAAAGATAGTTTACTCCTACAACACAATGTGAAAAAGTTCAAGACATCATTTTATAATTCAACACCTTTGAAAAACAAGAAGCTGAAGTTAAAACAGGAAGTGGAATGATGTTATACAGATGTTTAGGATATTCTGTTCCCTGTTTTGAGAGACGACCTGATCCAGGAGCGCAGCTGTGCATATTCACACTGGAGGCTCTTTAATTAAGCCAGTTACACACACGCAAAAAACCGCCTTGGGCTGTGTGTGTGTGTGTGTGTGTGTGTGTGTGTGTGGTCCTTGCGTGCCAGTGTGAGTATATTGTGCAAGTGCACTTATGGCGCTATTTTAAATGTGGTTTATTTCTACCGTATGCCTGCTGAGATTTCTTACATAAGTCCCAAAGAGGAGAGAAATCTGCACAGCGAGGCATACTGTTCCCTGAAATATTTGCACGGGAAAATGGAGTCCAGGTCCTTTTCCAGCAGACCTGGACGTTGTGCCTCCATTTAGGCAACTGGTCGCAGGAGAAAGAGGGAGACAGGGAGGGAGAGTGGCAGTCAAGATGACGCACCATCCTGCTGATGGATGGGTCAGAAATAGCCTCTGTTCCAGTCTCTCTGAGTCAGGAACCAAAAGGTTTCGGATTATTGTCATAAACATCCAACATCAGACATCCTACCTGCTCAGCGTCGCAACTTCTCACCTGGATCGAGCTGACTGTTGTATCATGAGGAAAAGGAAAATCTGCTCCATAATCCGGCCGGCGTTGGTGATTCGATTCCACCCATGTCTGATCCTTGGTTGTAATAGCGAGGCAGGATCAGTCAGCTTTTGGTTTTTTTCTCTCTTCAGGAAAAGAAGAAGCACCTCGACTCGACTCGGTCACGCACTAAACGAAAATCCGAAAGCTATGGGCCAGTGAATGATCCCGTTGGGGGGGAAACAGAACAGATTAAGAAGCTGAAGTTGAATATTTACGCGGACGCGTCTGCGGAGCATGGTGTGAAATGGTGGCGTCGGGATAACCCGGCAGCTCCATGATCTGTGCGGCTCTGATGGAGGCGGTCAGGTGTTGGAGCCTCAGAGCGGAGGAGGATGCTGTCATCAGTCCAGCCCCTGTCAACCCTGCCTCAGTCTCATTACCACAGCACAGGGGGACGGTCTTCCTCCTCCTCTTCCTCCTCCTGCTGGCTGCTAGACTCTCAGCATCTGCAGAGTTCACAGAAAAAAATAAAAATAAAAACAGCCGCCTTTAAGAAATGTCTTACTATTATTATTATTATTATTATTATTATTATTATTATTATTATTATTATTATTATTATATAATTTGGTCAGGGTTGATTTTTTTTATTACAACCTTACATTAATCTTTTTAAAACGGCATTATTTAAGGCCATATTGGCACGCGCACCTGTTGTGCCCTCAAAGATATTATTGAATTGAATGAAATCAGCTTGAAATTCACAATCTGCCATTTGCGTCACTGATGGGAATTCCGCCTCTTTTCTGGGATCCGACATATTTGGGACAGTTCTTCCGGCTCCAAAATGAATCTTTACTTCATACATTTTCCAGCTCTGTCTGTCCGTCAAAAAAATATATTTAAAAATTTGAAGCAAGCAGAGGTTGTTGAAAAATATGACTTTTGGGGTTAGTAGCCTCTGAACTACTCACAGCTCTCCAATACAAAGCTAATGGACTCAGAAGTGGCAGCAATAAGGTTGAGATTGCAGCACTGCATCATTTTCTATAACTGGTTGTGATTGCATTTGCGGTGAAACTATCACCACAAATACAAAGGAGTTTTTGATTAGAATTTTTTTTTTTTTTTTAAAGCTTTGTGAGGCATTGGGTACACCAAGTTGTTAGAAAATAAAGTCTATTGTTGTAGTCTGTGATAGAAAACAGCAACAATAAACAAATAAAATGTAGAATCAGTTTTAATGATTCTACATTGAAGCTGTTATTATCCACAATGTGGATAAATGTGACGTCTTGGTCCAATCCCTCATCAGGAGCCGCTTGCTAGGACGGACCCGACCCAAGCAGAGGCACGAGGCCCCTGACAGCTCCTAGGATCTCTGGGACCCTCAAACCCCTCCACCACGACAAGGTTGCAGCCCACGGAGGGGAAAAATAAAACCAGAAACAGTTATTAACTGATCTGAAGAGGCCTGAAGGAGGCGCTCTGATGTTAGAGGAAGACCTGATGGTATTAGTTGGTGTTCTGATTGGCTGTGGTTCCTTCCTGGAGGAGTGCATTGGCTGATATGATGCTGCCATCACCTAACCGTTCTCAATCTCCTGCTGTTAACATTTCACTTCCATGAACATAGACAATTCACCTGATCAGTTGACCTGTTGTGTCTCTGCTCTGTCTTCTCTTCAGTCGGTCGTGGCAGATGGCTGCTGGTACCGAACCCGGTTCTGCTGGAGGTTTCTTCCTGTTGAAGGAGAGTTCTTCCTCTCCACTGTCGCTACATGTATGCTCTGTATGAGGGATTGTTGTAAATTCAGTTCAACACAAGCAATTTGCTGTCACCCTCTGCTGGCTCTTTGCTTGATCACTGATATCTTCATTGGTGGAATTTTAAATTGATTCCAAGTGAAGAAGAATGGAAACATCTTGTCAATGAAGTTGTGTGTGAAGTTGTGTGTGGGGGTGTGTGTGAAGGTGTGTATGTGTGTATTAGTATCCAGATCAGTGAATGACAGCTTTCCTCTGTCTCTGGTCCTCTGGATTTTCTTCTGGACTGAGAAATCTGTCAAAAAAACTAATGGAGAACTTGCTGATTTACTACAAAAGAACTGTATAATTACGGTAGTCTCTCAGATTCCCTGTTTCCCTTCTTCTGGGCATTATAAAATAAAGTATTACTGTAAAATAAAATAAAGTATTATCTTATTATCTTTAAACGTGCAACTCTCCGAATAAGATCAAGTGACCGTGAATAGCAGTGTTGGCTCCCCTCGTTCAGTGAAAGGAACCGACCAGTCGACGTGGCTCGGCCGCGAACGGCAAATCACTAGCAGTTTGGCCGCCAGCCTGTAGGCGGCAGCATATCCGCTCACTGCAGGCTTTGGTAGAGCCTTTTTCTTCAAGATGTCGGTGTTCGGGCCAGTGGTGAAAATCCATCCCGTCGTTCTCGCCTCAATCTGCGACTCTTACGAGCGAAGGAACGAGGGGGCGAGCCGGGTCATCGGAACTATTTTGGGTAAGTTAAGTCCTGGGGTAAACGTCCTCTTTCTTTTGGGGTGACATCGGGCTAAAATGGATGGAAAAGCCGTGTGTAGCATTAGCTCAGCTGCTAACACATGCTGGCTCAGTGCAGCCTAATGCAAACACATTTGGAGCGTCAGCGGAATCATATTCTTGTTAGAAAAGTCTGTTTTAATTTGTTTTTAATGTCCGCCTCTTTCAGGTACCATTGATAAACACTCTATAGAGGTGACCAACTGCTTCTCCGTCCCTCACAACGAGTCTGAGGATGAGGTAAGCTGCTATTACACCGCTTGTGACAACGAACCAGAATAAACAACGAGAGAAACGGAAGTGGTCTTCTGTTTATATGCATTAACACTCGTATTATAAAGAGCACTATTGTGCTATTTATATGAATACGCAAAACAGTATAATTTCTCATTTAAAATTATTTATTTAGAAAAGAAATCAACGTAAATTTTGTTTTGATTTTCAAACATAGATTTAAGCGAAAATGTAGAATGAACATCTGAGAAATCTAATAGCAGTTGAGCTGAATAATCATTCCGCTCTATATTTATAATGCAATAAAAGAACAACAAGGACATGTTAGTTGCTTCCAGCCTCCCAGCTGTTGTTTTAAAACTGTGAACTGCTGGTCAGCTGGCTGAAAGAAAGGCTAAGCAACTTTAGCCTTGCTTAAAAGAGAGTCCAGTTTTTCTGTTTGATGAACACGGGTGTGGATGCTAAAGGAGTGCCACCTAACATCCTAGCTGATTAGATGTATTTCTGGTTTTAATACACAAGAAGCTGACCGAATGTTGGCTACCGGAGCAGACAGCCTGACTAATTAATCAGCTAATATCAGCTGGGTTCATCTCTTGTTACAGAGCAAAATGACATGGAGATACAACACTCAGTAAACACTTAAAAACTACAGTGTACACCCAGTGTTTGTGGGGGTCATGAATAGTGTAATAAGGTTTCTAAATGCTCACTTTAATAATTCAAACAATAAATATAGCATATTATGCATTGATACACATAGTGGAAACCAACCTGGCACAACTGCAGTCTTCTAAATCAGCTCTAAATAGGAAGCTAAAAGGCGCTCAGGAGTTGGCTGTTTTGTGAATGCCAGCTGATAGTGTGCCAGGTAGCATTATGACTAAATATTTCAGCGTCCCAAGCTGCATGTTGTTCTTGGATATTTTAGACATGCTCTTTGAAAAAAATCCACATATTGACAAATTTTCCACGAATAATTAATTTGATGTCAAGTTTCATGGAAAAATCAGTGAACAGACAAAGGTCAACTGTACAGCTAATAAAGTCCCACAGGCAATATTGTGATAACTGCAGTAACTGGTATTTATTATTTTTTTCTGCAGTAGGTCTAATAGTTGCTCCTCTGTTTTGAATAAAAGTAAATGGTTTATATTTTATGTGTTTTAGATTGACATTTGTTAATGTAGGATATATTGTCACAAAAAAAGGTTAAAAGCCTGTCCTACTTTTCTGTGCAAGTGCAGAGGAACTTTTCCCTCCTATAGGCTGTGAAACCTTCTCAAACTGTTTTCTGTTTCTGAAACCAGCAGAGCTGCAGCACACTTTTATCTTCACATCAAACAGCAGGAGCCTGTTCTGCTGTTTGATCTGGAGCCTGGAGTGAGTGTTGGAAGGTCCAGACGTTCAGTCTGAGCTCAGATCACTCACAGAGGACTGACCTATATAAATAAAGTAAAATAAATAACAGCATGTAATATCAGTGCATTTGTAAACTTCTGTGGATGTCTGCAGGTTGCTGTGGACATGGAGTTCGCCAAGAACATGTATGAACTTCACAAGAGGGTGTCGCCCACAGAAGTCATCATTGGATGGTGAGTCAGTTTGCTTTAACGGAGACATATTCACATTTTACACGTTTTTGTTCTTCCACTCAACCCGTTTTTGACAATAAGTTAATGTTTTTTGGTGTCTGGAAAATGAGCCATTTGTTTAGCCCAGAGACCTGTCATAACCTGTTCAAGGAAGCACAATAGGTCCCCTTTAAAGTTTGAATCATAGTGGAAAAGGTTCCAGCATATTGCCATCTCTCCTCAGGTACGCCACAGGCTTTGATATCACTGAACACTCCGTGCTCATCCACGAGTACTACAGCCGCGAAGCCACCAACCCCATCCACCTGACTGTGGACACGGCGCTGCAGAGCGGCAAAATGAACATCCGCGCCTACGTCAGGTGAGCTGCTCTGTTTGTTCGCACGTGTGTGTTTGTGTGTGCAGCTCCAGGTTGACGGTGTGTGTGTGTCTCCTTCAGTGCCCAGATGGGTGTGCCAGGAAAGACGGTTGGTGTTATGTTCACCCCGCTGTCTGTCAAATACATCTACTATGACACTGAGAGGATAGGCGGTAAGCACTTTACTGGTTGGATAGTTTTATTTTAAAGTCTAGCTTCTGGTAGGAGCCTAACACCACACTGGAGGCTTTTGGCCATAAAGAAAAGTTTTAAAGGGCATAAATCAAAACAAATAAATACAAATGATTGGTTAGGCAAAATAAACAAATCTGCAAAAATAGTTAGACCTTTCAGTTTCAGTTTAACAACAACAACAAAAAATATGTACAAAAGTCAGACTCCATGACAGTTCATTTTACTTACTCAAAAGCCAGGGGTAATTCTTCACAAAAAGGTTGTTGTTGAGGGTCATGTGTCGTATTTGGAAGAGTCAGAGTTAGAATTAAAGGGGCAGTATTATGTAAAATGATGCGAAATCAACTTCTTCTTCTTTTTATCATGTTATTATGTTATTCCCTCATCAAAAACACCTGGAGTGTTACCTTGACTCCTTCATGCATGTTTGAGAAATCCTTGCATCTCCATGGCAACCATTCAGCTGTGCAAAGCACCTGGGTGGGCCTGCAGCTTCTAAGCATCTGCCTCACAGGGACTTTGCCACTCAGCTCCTTCAGACTAGCCCTCAGCAACCAGCAAACACTTGGTGGTTCTGCACATCAGCTGACCTCATTATATGAGCTACTTAAAAACATTGTTAAAGGTTTAATAGAGGAGCCATATTGTGATGGCTTCCTGAAAGCAGAGTTTCAGAAAGAGCAGGAGTTTTTAAAGAGACAGAGGCCCAATTTCAAGATGTTGAATTACAAAATCATTTCTTTTAACCCTTATTTGATATATATAGCGTTTTTACACTACTGAAGTTAACATACTTGATTGTGCTACAAAGTACCACTATATGCCTGGAAAACACATAACACTGCCCCTTTAAAATCAAGAAATGAACAAATTCAAATGAATTCTAACACTCCTGTGTGTAAACATTTTCACTTTATCTCCATGTTGTAGTGGATCTTCTGCAGAGAACTCGTGTGACTCCCAGCCGCACCAAGGGGCTGACCTCTGACCTGTCCCAGGTGGGGTGCGCTGCGTCCAGGATACAGGACATGCTGACCACTGTGCTGGCATACATCGAGGATGTGCTGGTGAGCAGTAAAGACTGTTTCTGATCCGGTCTCTATGATAGATTTAAACCCTGATTGTAATGTGTGTGTGTGTGTGTCCCAGTCTGGAAAGGTCACGGCTGATAACAGCGTGGGTCGCTTCCTCATGGATCTGGTCAACAAAGTGCCGACCATCACAGCCGAGGACTTTGAGAACATGCTCAATTCCAACATCAACGTAAGCGCTCGTCAAAAAATACTAAAATCGATTGTTTACATTTGACGTATGACATCATATTGAAGTAAAATCCTTCATGATTGTGATACAAAGCTGTAAATAATTTCTGTTTGCAGGACCTGTTGATGGTGACTTACCTGTCTAACCTGACCCAAGCACAGATTGCTCTGAATGAGAAGCTGGTGCTTCTCTGAGGAGAACATTTGAAGTCATATTTAATTTTTTTCATTCTTTCTTTTGTTTTGGCTAAGATGAATAAAAACATTCAACAGTCATATAGCGGATTTGATTTATTCAAAGATGCTTCTTCTGTAAGTAATGCATTGTACTAACTATTATATTCCTAATGTAATAATGCTTTTTATGATTTACAGTCACTCGAAAATTGTTCTTGGATTCAAATTTAGCTTGATGCAACTACTTTTGTCATCAAAACTGATCCAACTTTTTCAGATTTGCTTTTATTTAATAATTTAAAAAAGGACAGATTTATGCACAGGGTACGTGTCGTGAAAAGCAGCATGTTTCAGATTTTGATAACCATAGATAAAATGGAGTATGTAAGTACTTGTTTTACTTACACTAAACTCAAAGTGAACTTTTGTATTATACGTAAAATTGGTTGAAGACAAATAGGAACTTTGGAAAATTGAGTCTAGGAAACTACAGTTTTGACACTTGTGAACCCTTGTATTAAATTCAATTAATTTAATTTAGTCATTTTTAATTGCAGTTTCCAGAATAACGCTGCTTGCAGTGGCAGCATGTCAAAGTAGCTCTGTTACATTACTTTTGAGTTGTTTGAGAGGCCTTTTGTCCATGTTTTGCATTGAGAATCTTTTTTCCTTCCCGTTAACATTTATGACAGATATTAGATTATCATACAGAAACAGTCTTCAGTCAGTGGCCTGTTCAGATTTGTTGCAATACTGACTGCTACTGGAGATCCTTCCTGACATGTTGAAGATACTTGGATGAAATGAGTTACATTTAATTTACTTTTGGGATAAGCAAAGAATTTTTTAAATTGAATTGGACTAGAATAAACAATCACAGTATAAAGTATTAAATATCAAGTCTTTAAACACCTTACCGATATAATGTATCTTGAGTCTTGGAGGCTAAATGTGAACAGTTAATATTTTTCCATAGATTGTTTTTGCATTCCAAAGAACTGAATGAATAGCTGTATCTGAAGCTAATGGCCTAGTTTAAAAAAAATCTGCCATAATCAATTTTCCACTGGTTAATTCTTCTGACTAAATAGTTTACTGTGAAAACATTGGAGAGAATATTCTCATTGAGTTCATGTATTTATATTTAATTGGACTAAAGAAGCTTTTCTTGAGAAAAATATTCTTCATACCAACCATCACAACAGATGTGTCAAACCCTGAATTTTAATGTAAGCCTAGTAGGTCTTATTTTCTACATAAATATACATTTACATCAGAAGCAGAGGTACATTTTTAAAGCTGGAAATCCTGAGTTACAATTCAAGCTTAGTGCAAAGAGCATTAGAGTCACATTTCAAAACTCCATCCAGGAAGATCAGGGAATGAAGACACTGTTTGATGCCCAGTCTTTACTTTTTGTCACTCTTTTTATCTTTGGTTTGAGACTTCAGGATCTTCTCCACAGCAGCGTAGCTCTGGACCGCCGTGTCGTACGCGGAATCTCCGGTAGACTTGGCGATGGCCACCGCCTGCTCCGGGTAGTAAAGGGAGGCACCCAGGGTCATAAGGCCCGTTGGATAAAGGATCTTCTTAATCCTGGATCCTCTGGCCAGAAAAAGCCCGACGACTCCGGCTAAACCGATGACTCCTGCCCGGGGATAGAAGTCTTTAGGAGGGTTCTGTAGATAGACGTACGTGTCGTTTCCCAACTGGATGACCGTCTGAACTTTCGGTTTAATTTTAGCGTACGTTGACTGGCACCAAGTAGCGTACGGCTCAGCTAACTTCCTGACGGTGGCGACTTTCTCCTCCAGTTGACCCGCTTCAGACTCCTCATGCCAGAGAGTTTGAGGAGGAGGAGGGGCTGTGTAGAGTGACAGCTCGTCCAGGTTTACCCAGGATGTCTCTTCTTTTTCTCCCTTTCCAGGAATATCAGCCGCAAAAACGGTGAAAGGCAGGAAACTCGAGGCTCCCGGCATGACTCTACCTGTCACCTTCAACATGATTCCTGAGGGCCATATGCACTGGCTACGGAATCCACCGAGGGACAAGACTGACTGGCGCTGCATCTATGATTTTTTTTTTCCAAACAGAAAAACCCGCCAAAAATGTGATAATGCCGTTATAAACATATTTATATATATTCTATATGCTCAGACATTCTCCCTGCCACGCAATTAGTTAATTTAATTAAATGTATGGATTAATTCAAATTATATTGAAAGGGACATTGCTAATTGTGTGAACATGACCAAATTAACAAAACATCTAAATATTTGATTAAAAACAGGAAACATGTTACCCGTTATTATAAGTGTATATATAATATATATCAAAGCTACATATTTAAAAATATATATCAAAAGTAGAAAATTACATGTATATGGGTGTAAAACACTAATAAATAAAATAACCTTAAAAATTCCAGGTCAGTGAAGATGAGGATGAAGACTGTAAAGTAAGATTACTCAAAAACACAAATAAACAGTATGACAAAGTTTATTTAAAAT